>JANZLF010000002.1:13749362-13762202 GCA_026546835.1 Erythroxylum foetidum
ACCAAGACGACGTCAAAAACTACTCTTTTTGGCGACGTCTAAATACAAAGTCTCAGATTCTACGAATCTTTCATGACGTCTTACCAGACGTCGCGATATCTTCACACCATTCGCGACGTCTACTTTCAAAACGACGCAAAAAGCTTAGTTTTGTTGTAGTGAGAGTTTAGAATCTAAAAAATGGCTTCAAGCCATAAAGTCTAAAATGGATTCCATGTTTAAAAACCAAGTTTGGACTTTGGTTGACCCACCCGAAGGGCTAAAACCTATTGGGTGCAACTGGATTTTCAAGAAAAAATTGACATGGAAGGTAATATGATTACTTGTAAAGTGAGACTAGTCGCTAAAGGTTGTCGTCAAAGACAAGACGTTGACTATGATGAGACTTTTAGCCCCATAGCCATGCTTAAATCCATTATAATGCTCCTAGATATTGTTGTTCATTATGATTACGAGATATGACAAATAGATGTGAAGACGGTTTTTCTAAATAGAAACCTAGCTGAGGATGTGTAGATAATACAACTCGAGGGCTTCATATCCAAAAATGGTAAAAAGGTATGTAAGCTTCAAAATTCCATTTATGGATTGAAGCAAGTATCTAAGAGTTGAAACATCCGATTTGATGCTATAATCAAAGAGTTTAGTTTCTCACAAAATTTGGATGAACCTTGTATGTATAAGAAGGTTAGTGGGGGTGCTATCATATTCCTTGTATTATATGTGGATGATATATTACTAATAAGAAATGATGTCTCAAGTTTGCAATCTGTCAAATTTTGGTTATCCTAGAATTTCTCCATGAAAGAACTTGGAGAAGCAACTTATATATTAGGAATAAAGATCTATAGAGATAGATCAAGGAGGTTACCAGGTCTTTCATTGTCTACATATATAGATAAAGTGCTAAAGAGGTTTAACATGAAGCAGCCCAAAAGAAGGTTTCTTCCCATGACTCATAGGATAAAACTCTCAAAATTTATGCATCCAAAAACATAAGATGAGAGGACTCGTATGAGTTTGATCTCACAAGTTTCAGCAATAGGATCAATCATGTATGCTAGATTATGTACAAGACCTGATATATTGTATGTTCTAAGTATTATGAGTACATATCAATCAGATCCTGGTGAGTATCACTAGGTGGCAGTCAAGAATATGCTAAAGTACTTGAGAAGGACTAAAGATGTATTCTTAGTATATAGAGATGGAGATCTCGTAGTGAGCGGGATACAGATGTCAGTTTCAATCTGAACATAATGACTCCAAATTTCAGTCAGGTTATATTTTCACACTGAATGGTGGAGCAGTTGTTTAAAAGAGTTCTAAACAAGAGACGACTTCAGATTCAACAACCTAGTCAGAGTATATTGCCGTTACGGAAGCGACAAAAGAAGTTATTTAGATCAAGAAGTTCGTTATGAAATTTAGAGTTGTTTCAAGCATCGTAGACCTGATAGTGCTTTATTGTGACAATAATGGGGCTATTGCTCAAGCTAAGGAATTAAGGTCTCATCAGAGATCTAAGTACTTACTCAAGAGATATCACCTTATCAGGGAGATCATTGATAGGGGTGATGTGAAGGTAGAGAGAGTGCCCATTGATTAGAACATTATTGATCCTTTGACTAAATCATTTCTTTAAATGAGATTTGATTCTAGTGTACTCGCCTATGGTATTAGATAGAAAGGCAATTGACTTTAGTATTACATACAAAGGCAACTAACTTTAGTGTAAATGAGAGATTATTAGAGTAGTGCTCTAAAGGTAATCAATTTTAATACTTTTGTACAAAATTTATTTTGATTAATAAAACGAAAGGAAATTTTTATTAATTTGATGTTCATTTATGTACGAATTGATGTTGTTCTTAAATCGAATTAATGAAGTCGATGATATAAAACATAAGATGAAAGAAATCATAATGAGATCATGATAATGAGATTCCTATCATGTGCAATTACGTTAGTATCTAAATTATCCCTAGTCATTGGATTAATGAGACAAGACATTATTAATCCGGCTAGACTAGCACATGTTATACTCTTTGATTTGACCAAGCGATAGATCTCATAAACTGTAAGAATGAGATGTTTAGAGTTAATATGTGGATGTTTACTAAAAGTAGTAAGTATTTCGGATGACCCGTTATGAGATTATTATATAGATGATCAATCAAATGTCAGTGGTGTAAATATCCTTATACTTGAGGTACTCAATGATATCTTAGATACTGATCCTATGCTTTGACCTCATTCCGTATTGCATCAAGATGAGGTCACTCATAGGGTGGTGATTAGGTACAGGTATTGGTATTCGAAGGTAATTAAATAGCCAATAAGGATTCACCACTCTTGATAGAAAAAGATGATACCCACAGCCTCTTGTCGGGGTCATTACTCGAGAGTCTCTGGTCAGAGCAATTGTGTTCCATAAAGAAAGTCTTCAATGACACAAAAAGTATTGAGATCCCAAGACAAGAACTAATATTATCTGATATAGTCAGTCTAGTGGGAGTTGACACAAAGCCCATACTCCGAACCAAATGGGGTATAGGATGATAAAGGGACGAATTGCATGATAATTGACTATGGAAGGGTTCGTAAGTTAGATAACTAACTATCGATAAGTTCAATTGTTAATTCACTTACATTCCGGTAAATTAGCATTAAAAAACCCTTCATAATTTGTTCAGATTAATGGTTAATTCAAGTTACCAAAATTACTGAAAATCTAAGGGTCACACACATAAAAGATTGGATGAAAAAAATAAATTATGCATGGTTTTCAATTAAGCAAGCCACGATAATGACTGACTTAATGATAAATGGTACATAAGTTAGTTCTTCACTTATGTACATATGAATTTTTACACAAAAACACACTCAATAAAGAGTTTAAGGGTCCAGATGAGTTTTAAAAGTTAATAGGAGTGATCTTCAGATTTATTCAAGCATTTGTAAGCAATTGTTGCCTGATACTAATTGCATGTAACTTGGTCTTAATCTAACTCTCACTGGAACATTTACTTGAACTCAGCTTGTTTGGTGCTCTAACTAACTTTACACACTAATTTTTCTTTATCTTTGCATGTTCTCTTGAGTCCAAGGAAGGTATTTGGGGTTTGTTACAACCCAAACAAGGAGAAGATTCAAGAAAGGAGGCGTATCTGCAAGGTACATATGTTGTAATTTCATGTTCTTATAATATGTTTTATACATACACATGGATTCTGGATTTTCTGGGGATGTCATCGGGTTGGAATTTTGATTCTGACACTTTCGCTGCCTTGTCATGTATGTGATGCATGGACCCATGGCTCTCTAGCGTAATAAACAACATATGTTAAAATAAATATATGGAGAGGATGTGTTGGGATCAATAGAGGGCATTATGAAGGAGGTATAAGTGAAACTAGGTTAACTTAGAGTAGTCTTGAAAGAGATAGGAAATTTCAATTTGAAAGTTAGAATAATGTTAGAAGAAAAACATCAATATAATATAGCTATGTATAAAGTGAGACGTATCATTTTGGCCATAAAACAGATTTGGTCAAAAAAAAACTTAGTATAATTTGCACTCATCATAAGAAATAGGGATCTAATCAATTTTCAAGAGAATATGAACATACAAGAGAAGGGAGTTATGATGGTGGAGGTAGAATCTTTGAAAAAAAATCATACATGGGAGTTCATGCATCTTCTTGCAAGGAAGTGGCTTATAGATGCAAATAGGTATACAAGCGAAAGTCAGTAGTACCCAAAAAAGAAAGAAAAAATTCCTAAGTTTTAGTAGTAACTAAAGGGTATACATAACATAAAGTGATAGATTATGATGAAATATTTTCTCTGATGATTAGATGTACTTTTATCAGGACTTTAATGACATCAATAACTAATTAGAATATGAATTTGGAGTAGATTAATGGAAAAAGTCTCAATAGTTTTTGGAGACGAAGATAACCCTTCTTATGGTATACAAAGCAACCCAAAGGGTTTAGTCAACAAAGAAAGGAGCATGGTGTGTAAATTGAAGTATCACTTTATATGTTAAAAAAAAATCTCCTCATAAATGATATAAATGGTTTAACTCCTATACAATTTAGATTAGTTATTAAAAAAGTGAGTATAATTGTTACGTATATGCTAAGAGCCTTAATGATAGATCATTTGTTTTTCTACTACTATATATGGATGATATACTACTGCAAAGAGTATACATGATGTAAATGAACTGAATACCTTGTTAGAAAAGAAATTTGAGACAAAGGATTGGTATTGCCAATAAAATACTAGAAATGGAGATTTGGAATGATAAAAGCTCTTTAAAATGTGGTTATCTTACTATAGTTATATTAAGAAGGTACAAAACATATTTAGAATGAGTAAGGCTAAACCTATAGGCACTCCATTGGGAATCACTTTAGGCTTTCCCTAAATTAGTTCCCAAAAACAAATGTAAAAATCAATAAAATGCCTAGAGTAACATACACTAATGTTGCCAGATGTTTAATATCTATAATAATTTGTACGATGTTAGATTTGACCCATGTTGTTAGTGATGTTACTAAGTATATGTCAAAGATAAAAATAGTATTGGGAAGCACTAAATGGATATTTAAGTGCTTAAATGATACGTCAAACCATGAGATTGTGTTTGGTAACTAGCAAGGTGAGTTTTTTGTTATGGGATGTGTAAATTCAAATAACACATGAGATTTGGATAACAAGAAGTCTACTACAGATTATGTCTTTACTTTTGTAAGAGGGCCTGGTTGTTGGAAATTAATGTTAGAGTCTATGGTTGCATTATCTATAATTGAAGTAGAATACATGATGGTAATGATGTTAAGGAAGCATTTTGGATTACAGGGCTAGTGAAAGAGGTGAAAATTGATCAAGTTGGAGTTCAAATATAGTGTGATAGTCAAATTGTCATTTATTTGGCAAAAAATGAAGTATATCATGTCAGGGATAAGTACATAAATATGAGGTTTCACAACTTCAGCAATTTGATAGCATTTGAGCATATATTGTCAGAAAAACAAACATATCACAAAAACGGTTACTCTAGCAAAGTTCAAGAATTGCTTGGAATAGGTTAAAATTTCAAGGTACAAGACATGGATACAATCTACCTAAAAATATTATATTTTTGGAAGTGAAGAATATTATTACGTATGATTCACATATACAATCATGGAATCTTAGAATTTTAGGAAAGAAATATCTTTTAAAAGCTTTTTTGGTGGACACGTAATGGGACACGTAAATTAATCAATTGTGACTCTGAAAGATATAGCCATACCTATTTAATTGAACTTTACTAATAAAATTTATATTCTTATATTCTTTCTTGATTTTTTTTTTCACTATATATTTTCTGAACAAATGCTAATGAATGTAATGAGTAAGACAGGATACCAAGAAAGAAAAGTTCAAATTCAAGCATTTTATCTATGCATAGTAACTCTTTTCTTATCAGACACCGGCTTTTAGGCCATCTACTTCTGTATTGTGACTACGATGACTGTTGGTCATGAAGTCCAGGTGCCACACAGTACATGGGCAAAGCTGCTTCCTTGTGCTTACGCCTTTTCAGGCATGGCTCTTTGTGCGATAATTCCAAGTTAGATATAATATTATATTGCAGAAATGCAAGAGACCCCTTTTTTGTTTTTTAAATCAACGAGTTATTTTAAGAGAATATCAACTCATGAGAAAGCGTCTTTAAACTATCCACTCTTATATTAATCCGCACTCGCATCGGGTCAGCCGGTAAGGAGTAAAATACTGGCCAAACAGATTTTTCCATTCCCAAAACTCGAACTCGAGACTTCTGATTAAGGGATGAGAGTACTGAACCACTCACATAACTTATTTGATTAAAGAGACCCTTTTTGTTATAGCCATTCACAAGCATGAAAAGATTTGGTAGAAACTGATATCCTAAGGAGGCTGGAACCTCTAAAGTCAAGTTCAAGTTTCTTTCTGTCAAAGCCGTTCTTGCGGGGCTTGTAGTTCTAGGAACTTTTTCCTTACCTGGTTAAAAATCTGGAACTTGTTATGCTTTTTTATTGGGTTCGTTCCACCATCACTACACTTGGCTATGAAGATCCGAATTTCTCAAACACAGATAAAATCAGAAACGGAAAGACAGAAATCGCAGAAATGTTGAAACCCTAAATCCTCTGGAAAGACAAAACTCAGATAGGTTGAAATTTTCAAATCCTTCAAAATTCACGTAAGCTGTTAACGTTGAGAAATCACATTTTGCTTGACCACTATAAACTACTAAGATCTAATTTAAATTTTAGTTAAAATTTTAAGAGTTAAAAACGTACTAAGACTAGTTCACAATTCCCCATAAACGGTAACAACTTCGTGCATGACCAACTCCTATAGTACGACCGGCAGTGTGTACAAGGCCCGGAACAAATTCACCAACAGTATCTGGTAAATGAATCCCTATTCAACAAATAAATTTTATTCTAACTTTCAATAAATTACAAGGGATGTCAATCAAAGTCACCCATAATTTACATGAATGTCACCTCTCAAACCAACCCATGAAGTTTACATAAACGCTACAGAATGTGTGGAAGATTGCACGTAGTACTAATACCTAGTGAGTTTTTATTTCTCATCTTTTAAAACCAGGTAAGAGCGATGAATGACACACTACACGCATTCATAACCAGTACAATCAGTTGAAAGGTTTCTTTTTCTTTGCATTGATATAAGAGAGTGAGCTTCTTTACATTTTGGCCACTTTGGTAACCTCTCTTCGTTCATCCTTAGCCTAGCAGCTACTGACTTCAGACCACTCCTCATGTAAGTTACTAAAGAAGTGACCAACTCCCTGCACAAGAAACCAGACCATATTGGTTACAGCAAATTAATTCATGACAAAGAGTCTAAACTTGACAAATTTAAGCAAATAAAAAACTAGCGGTTATTTGTTTTCTGAAATACAAGATACAACCCAGTTACTGTAATCTAAACATTCTGTTTATACAGAGAAGACGAAAGTTGCAGCAGAAGGCAAGCAATCCAGTCGTTACAAAAACACACAAGAGACCCGACCTCATAAATTCAGTAAATTTAGTCTTATCTTCAAACGACACATGTTGGAAGAGGAACAACCTCAACAGTTACACCAAACAAAAGACAACCATAATTCTAGTTGTATGGCATTTTACTCAAATGATAACCTTGCTTGATCCAAATCTATGATGACTTGCGATGATATTCCACCATGTCAAGTCCTACTTTCTCAACCAGACTTCAATATATCCCTTTCACCACACACCATTTCTTTTAGAGCTCCAGAAACTCAGACCACATATCATACCCCTAAGAAGCATATGAATCCACTTTTTCATCAAGTCCTCAAAAAAAAAAAAACATCAAATTCATCATGACTCCAACTAAAGCCGTCATAGTCAGTTTCTGAAACCAAAGAAAATGCTCTCGCTTCTCAATCCATTATTTCCAAGCTATACAAGTTTTTGAAAAAAGGAATGGCAGCATTGCTATGAAGGAGGTGTAATTCTTTGCTTAACATTACACAGCAAATACAGGGAGACAGAGAGTAGATTCTATAAATGCTCTACTATGAACTAATCCCAACCCAAACTTCAGCTTCCTAACTAATTGAACAATAGAAGAAACCAAGACTGTGCACAATAAGAGTGTATCCAAGAATGAGTACTCTTTAACATTTAAATGAAAGGTCAAGTAAATCATTTTCATTTCAAATAGTGCGAGGGAGATTTGAGCATGCATAATTATTGTGAAAAAGAATTAAACAAACCTACCTCAACCAATTTCATAATTTTGAAAACTTGAGATACCAATAAAAGAAGAGAAGCTTAAAACAGATTAGCATTTAAGACTCATATAAATGAGTAACAACCTCCTAGCATAGAAATAGTCAATAATATCCTACCAAAATTGAAGCTTAACTTATATAGAAAAGCTACTTCTATCTCCTAAACTAATTATACAAGTGAAAATAAAGAGACTAAAACCCACTAGTTCACATAACACTAACAAACTTTCAATTTCTAATACAACTGCAAGCTTCCTCTATTAAATGTCTACTAGAATCAAAATGGTCCCCTATCACCAGTCAAATAGGTTAAACTTATTTGCAAGGAGATGGTGCCTTTCACTCTCCCACATGTCAGATTGTCTTTTGAACATCTTGGCATTAGAAAATAAGACTCCAAATTTTCAGCATGAGGCGATTATGTTAAAGGAAGATTCCAAAATTACAGCATGTGTGAATGCTGCTCAGAAAAAGGTGAAAGTAAGGCTTGACAAATCAATAATTAATGATCCCCCATAAAGATGGACCAATAAGTCACATTTGGTTCAACATCAAGCACACTGATAAATAAAGAGAAACAAAAAGAAAACAGACAACAAAAAGCAATGAAAAAAAGGGTCAAGTAAGTTGGCTTTAAACAAAATACTCAGTCAACTATCAAAGTGTAGCACATTGCTTTAATGTATATTTTTTACTTCTTTGGCAGGTTTGGCACTACAATTGAATGTTCAGAAGCAGAACTACGATTATGTTCAAAGATCAACCAAACAAACAAAGAAAGATTCTAACTTACAATGGAGAGCAAGGAGAACGGCCACCATTTACGTAGAAAACGAACAAGTATGAATCGTAATGCTGACCATTGATGAGATAGAAACCTTGCAGTCTTCTTACACACTTGAATGACATTTTCTTGTATAGATGGATGGCGGGTATATTATAGGAAATGACATGCAAGTAAACAGCACGGCAAGTCGGTATAGTTGTAGCATATTTGATGACCTCACGAATAAGAGCACTTGCTGGAAATCAAACAACCAATGAGTAATTAAACAGAAAACCATGAGAAACTTCTGCCACATTTAATTCTTTTAGATGTGCAACCACACAAACATATTAACGCACTGTACACATCCATAGAAAGACAGGGAAAGGCAGGGGCATCCCACCTATGCCAAGGTTTCTGTAAGTTTCTACTACTCCAAGCGTCAAAATGTAGACTAGTGTTTCATCAGCTTTTGAGGGGTCATACCTGAGCAAATCCCCTATCTGCAAGGCAACCATTCACCAACCAGAATAAGAAGAATCCACAAAATGCAATTTATGTGTTACGTATAAAAGTTACTAGTGAGTATAAAAATCCCTACATTTCATAAACTCAAAATATGAATTAAACATTTTACTCTTCTAAGTTTCTCTCTCTTCTCTCTCCCTATTCTTCTGGAACCGCCTCTCCTCAGTTCATTTCTTCTTGACAGAAGATGATTGGAACCATGAGTTGAAGAAGCTTAAAGAAGGTATCCAAGAACTCAAGGAGTCTTAGATAGATAAACAAGATAAGAGCAATATTAAACTAATTTATGCAATCACAAAGAATGGCTCCTTGAGAGAGTACAAAGCTTGCTCTAGATATAGCAACAGTCAACATGCAAAATCAAAAGTTTTATGATAGTGATAATGGCAGAAAAATGGACAATGATTTTGAAAAAAAGAGCACTGTGAGCAACTTGAATTTCAATATGAGGATTGTGGTGACTATAAAACAGGACAATGCTAAGTAATACATACGGAAGTCTTAATCTAGTGATTTGTCCACCATTATAACTGATGTTAATGGAGAACAATTTGACAGAGAAATTAATATAGCTCTATGTTTTCATGAACGCCAACTTAAATACTTGGAGAAGAATAACAATTAACATATTATTGGATAATTGCAGAAATGTGATGAAAAGAAGCTTATTCTTGTCAAGAAGAAGAAGGGGTGGTTGTTTCCTTTTTCTGCCTTCTTCATACCTCCATCAGTTTAACAATTTTTTTGTCAAACCTTGAGGACAAAGTTTTCTAAGCTAAAGGGAATTGTTACATATAAAAATTACTAGCGAGTATAAAAACCCCTGTAACCATTTCATAAATAAGAAATATGAATTAAGCATTTTACTCTCTCTTCGCTCTCCTCCTGGATTCTCCTCTCCTGTCCTATCCTCTCCTCTCCTGTGTTCTTCATTTCTTCTTTAATAAAAAATAATCACAACAATATGTCATTAAACTTTCAGCTTAAAATTTAGAAACAGTCAAACAAGTTAAAAGTAGAAGATCAAAAGAAAGTCCAACACTTTATACAATTCAATTCCACTAGGATGCAGTATCATATTAGCATGTATGATTAAATCAAGGAAATACTTCTAAAATGAGTTAAAGTCAGAGTATCTGGTCAAAGAAGGCCAAAAACTCCTTGGTAAAAATAATTTGTGTTCATGAGACATCAGCCAAGCCTCCAACAACTTTTGTATGGAACCACTTCATTCAAACATCTGGCAGAGGTGGAATCATAACCCAAAAACACGGAAGACCCAACTCACCTCACTCTCTTTTGCAAGCACTCGTCTTGCAGTAACGAATCCAATCAGTTCATCACTTTCACCATTAGGTCGACTACGATCAACAGCTGCCCAGGAAACAATACCTTGTTGGTTGACAGCATTTTGGAAAAACTCCGACTCATACCTGAAAGATCATACATTTTGGGAAAGGCACACTATAAGAGCCTCCGAGATCAATGTAAAAAAATAAAAAATCAGACTAGGCATCCACCTTATAGGAAACACATCAGAATGGATTCGCTCTAAGATATCCAGATCAGAAGGGTTTATGGGTCGGTAGCATATAGTTGGACGGTGAGAAGCTTTATGGTTTATCATTGACGAATTTGCTATTAATCCCCATTAACGATATTGTACATGGGAAGAAATTCAACAAAGGGCTGCCTCCATAGATACCACATCAGTTGGGATTTCCATGAGAGAGTGTAGTGATGGTCTTGATAGAAGAAGGAATGGGGCAGATGATGGTGAAGAGAAAGACGGTGACGGGCGTTGAAATAAATGTGAAGAAATAGAGAGACCGACCAAGACCGAACGCCAGGAAGATTAAAATCGAGAGAAGAAGAACAAGCAAGGAAGGAGCCAACCAAGACACGGTTCTTTTTTCATTTTAATTACTTTTGTCTTCATCTATTTGATAAAATACAACTTTGGAAAAAAAATTCAACTTTGGAACAATTAAGTTTGGGAATTGGGTCTGATTGGATTTTTAATATATTTTTAATAATTACAAGAGGATTTTATTTCTGAACAATTTTCAATGAGTACCGGCTGATATTAGTATACTGCCGAGCTATCTCATGCCAAAATTTGGTACTAGCTGTTATTGAAATACTAATCAGTTATCAGATTTTATTATAATTTTTTAAAAATTAAGGACTAAATTGAAATTTTGAAAAAATTTAGACCCCCATTCGGCCTGCATCTCTACTCTCTTCTCTCAAGTCTCAACCCGTCAGCCATCTTCAATCTTGATGGGGCATCAAAATAGCAGAGTTTTTTTGTCAGCGGTGTTGCAGTAATATGAAGTCCAGATTTTGTTTTTGTCTTAGATTTCTATTTTGTTTAGGACTCCTGAGTTGGTAGAATAGCTATTTTATTTCCTGATTTTTAGGACATGTTTACGACTATAAATACTTAATTTTGGTGATGTTCACAGGGGACTTTTATTCGATATTTTTCATTCTATAAAACTTGACTCTCTCGATTAGTTTATGCAATTCTAGGCTTTGGAATTGTGTTGTTTATTTCACTTTCGTGCTGCGTCAGCTGGTATTGGAGCCTTGAATCTCATGAAACTTGTTCAATCTAACAATGACCAATAATCCTAATGACGATGATTAGGGTTTATCCGTTGTTTGGAGAAAGCACGAAGAACACGAGATGTCTATTCGCAACATTGAACAACAATTGACTAAAATCAGTGAGCAATTGCAAACTTTGTTACAAGGTGACTGGTTCTGCCGGATTTTGGCTGAACTGAACGTTGTCGTTTGGATCCATGAATCGACTGCTTTCTGAAGTGACTTCGACGTTGAAATCCCTGCAAAACAAAGAAGGCTTGTCGGGGGTTGTGTCCCGATTAGCCCCTCCGACGCTTAAGTTAGTCTTTTTGTGAAGGTGAGGTCAATGAATGCAGACAAAGGCTAGGTTATGATTGCCTATCTCAATTATGGGAGAGTTATACCTTATATATGGTTTTACAGTTAGGTTTAAGTCTTTACGTGTTTGCATGGGAGATTTCCTTCTACAGATGGGCCAAGGAGGGCGTGGGCTGGACTTGAGCTTGGCCTAGGCATAAAAATGATCTTTAAAAAATGGACCGATCGGCCCACAGGTCGTTTTGATTGGGTCCGGGCCCAATACGAATGACCCGACCATAAGGCCCCCTACTCTTCAAGTCGGAGCGAAGAGAAGGGTCGGAGGAGTATGTAGAGGTTTTGTAGCTCGTACATAGGACGATTCGTAATTGGGGCGATCGGTCGGGTATTGGGATGCAGCTCGTCTGTGGGTCAGCTTATGAAGCAGTCGATCAGTCGGGCACTGTCATTGTAGCTCGATCATGGGACAGTTCGGGCAGTCCCGACCGATCAGATGCCGACTGGTTGTGCGTGACCGCTTGTAATGGGATCGGTCGGCTGAATGTCCCAACTGATCGGCCTCGGCACTTATTGCGCGACAGCTCGCGTTGAAGCAAATCGGGTGGTTATCATTGGCGAGCGTGCAGAGCATTTATTGTAGACGGCGCGTGCTATTAGACAGCTTTCAGAATCTGAAACGTATCGTCCTTGTAACCGTTGTGTAGCTGTCCCGTACGCCCTTTCAATTGTTCGCGCCACTCCGGATTTCGATTGACCCTAATTTATCTCCGCTCAGATCATGCCGCGTGTCCGCCCATAGCTC
>JANZLF010000002.1:13762302-13785172 GCA_026546835.1 Erythroxylum foetidum
ACGTGTTTGCATGGGAGATTTCCTTCTACAGATGGGCCAAGGAGGGCGTGGGCTGGACTTGGGCTTGGCCTAGGCATCAAAATGATCTTTGAAGAATGGACCGATCGGCCCACGGGTCGTTTTGATTAGGTCCGGGCCCAATACGACCGACCCGACCAGTGACAATAACCAAAGAATTAGAGATCAAGCTATCAGGGAAGCTGCCTTTGCACAACTACCACAAATTCCAGCGCCTGCCATGAAAACTTACGACTCGAGTGATGACGAAGAAATTATACAAAGAGAGAACCTTCGTTGGCAGAGAAGAGGTGACCATGAATACAAATTGAAGGTAGATATTCCATCCTTTAGTGGTGACCTTGATATAGAGGGCTTCCTAGATTGGTTAGAAGGAGTAGATGGTTTCTTTGGCTACATAGAAATTTCAAAAGAGAGGAAGGTAAAATTGGTTGCTTATAGGCTACAGGGAGGAGCTTCAGTATGGTGAACTCAATTGAAAAACAATAGGAGAAGATAAGGACGAGCTCCTGTGTCTTCTTGGGAAAGGATGAAACAACTACTAAGAAGAAGATTCTTACCTCCAGATTATGAGCAGTATTTGTTCGATGCTTATGAAAACTGCGTACAGGGAAGAAAGAGCATCCATGAATATACAATATAATTTTTAAGACTGGCAGTTCGCAATAACTTGGCAGAAAGCAAACCACAATAAGCTGCTAGATACTTGAAAGGTTTGGAATCAACAATTAGAGAAAAGATTGGTGTTCGTATGGCTTTGAATGTTCATGATGTAAGTAATTTTAGCTATGAGAGCTAAGATGTTGATTAACCAAAAGTTAAGAGAGAATAGAAAACATGGAACAATGAAAGCACAATGAGTGAAACGGGAAAGGAAGTTATAAATTCCACTCATACGCGAGGTACCGACATGAAGGGAAATAATTATAGTCGTGGAAATTCAAACAAACAAACCACCTATATTCCTAAAAGTACAAACCCTTACATGAAACCTACTCCTTTCAAGTGTTTTAAATGTGTAGAACCCGGTCATCGTTCTAATGAGTAATTAAGAAAAAAATTTGTTAATACAATAGAGCAAACTGAAGAACTATATGAGGAAGAAGAATGCGGACCTGATGGAGATGAAGATGATAACTTGTATGAAGAAGATGCTTTTATTGGTGTCATTAGGAGGTTGATGATTTCCATGAAAGAGCATGAAAATTTGCAAAGACATGAATTGTTTCGCACTAGATGTATGGTAGAAGGCCATCTTTATGAACTGATCATTGATGGAGGAAGTCAAGAGAACATCATCAACAAATCAACAGTACAAAAATTGAAGCTACCAATCGAACCTCATTCGGACCCTTACAATATTTCTTGGATCACAAATTTGGGTGATATCCTCATCATAGAAAGATATAAAGTACCATTCTCTATCGGTAAATACTTAAGTGAATATTATTGTGATGTTGTAGATATGGATGCATGCCAACTTTTGTTAGGAAGACCATGGCAATATGATGTTGATGCATCTCACTCTGGTGAGGAGAATGTGTACTGATTTTTGAAAGATGGAGTAAGGTATAAATTGGTACCTATAGGTGGAAAAAAGATATCAAAGCCAAATGAGGGAAAGAAGCCATTATTAGAAATAGAGAATAACAGGGGAAGCTTTGTGAATGAAATGAAAGAAATAAGGGAGGTACACTTATTGATAGTAAAATGGGAAGAAGAGAGTGAGAAGGTATAAAGCAAAATTCCCTTAAAGGTACAACCCATTATAGAGGAATTTGCAGAGGTCATGCCTAATGAATTACCTCTTTTGAGAGATATCCAACACTAAATTGACTTAGTTCTTAGGGTTAGTTTGCCTAACCTACCTTATCACTAAATGAGTCCAAAGGAAAATGAGATTTTGAGGGAGAAAGTGGAGGAGTTGATTAGAAAGGGGTATATTAAAGAGAGACTGAGTCTATGTGTTATTATTGCTTTATCAACGCCCAACAAAGATGGTAATTGAAGGATCTGTGTAGATAGTAGAGCGATCAATAAAATTACTATAGGGTATAAATTTCCCATACCGAGGTTGGATGATATGTTGGATCAGCTTAATGGACAGTAATTTTTTCTAAAATTGATCTTAGAAGTGGCTATCACCAAATTCAAATTAGGCTAGGAGATGAGTGTTGCTTTCAAAACTAGAAATGGATTATTTGAGTGGTTGGTGATGCCTTTTGGGCTAACCAATGCCCCTAGCACTTTCATGAGGTTAATGAATCAAGTTCTTAAGCCTTTTACAAGCAAGTTTGTGGTGGTATATTTTGATGACATTCTTATTTACAGCAAGTCAAAAGAAGAGCACTTTGATCACTTGAGAAGTGTGTTAGAAGTATTGAGGGAAAATAAATTATATGCCAACTTAAAGAAGTGTATTTTCATGGTTAAAAGTTTGTTGATCCTCAGTTTTTTCGTAGGGAAGGATGGCGTGAAATGTTGGAAAAAAATTAAGAAATGACATGTACCTAAAAATGTTGGGGATGTAAGAAGCTTCCATGGACTTGCAACATTTTACAGGCGTTTTATTATAAATTTCAGCAGCATTGTGACTCCTATTATTGAGTGCTTAAAGAAGAGAAGGTTTAAATGGGGAGACGAATAATAATAAAGTTTTGCATTTATCAAAAAGAAGTTGTGCACATCACCTGTTTTAACTCTGCCCAATTTTGATAAATTATTTAAAGTGGAATGGGATGCTAGTGGAGTTGGGATAGCAGTTGTATTATCTTAAGAAAAGAGGCCAATTGTTTTCTTCAATGATAAGTTGTGTGATGCAAAACAAAAATGGGAAATGATAAGAAAGCAATAATTAGTTATTTTTAGGATGTCATATAAAACGTGAAGGAAGCAATTAAGGTCAATATGAAAAATAGGTCTTTTTTGTATACACCTTATCTTGCAATCATCGATGAGAGATGAGAAAGACAACTTTATTTTCTATTGTTTACAGCTGGGGCATTTTTGAATCCTAGTATCTATTTCAAACCAAGTTTTATAAAAGGGGATGAAATTAGTAAGAGAATGCTATTAACTATTACAATAATTGTTGTCTACGAAATGATACAAGATCTCTTAAGCTTGCAAATGGAGATTTATAAGGATAATTATGTGATTTTGGGATGTTAATTGCTATTCGTTAAACTTAATCTAAGTATATATTTTTCACTTTTGTTACTTGTTGAAAATTAGTCATTACTTTATTTTATTTATAATGCTACTTTTATTGTCTTACAATTACTTGGTGGGACCAATTCAGAAGTGATATTCTAAAATTATAAAAGTGTGTAATTCGAATTATAAGTCAATGTGTAAGTATAACAGGGAATAAAAGGAATTTAAGCACATTTAAATTTATTAATTATAAGAAAAGGAATATATTGGAGCACAAAGAATTAAATAACTTCGTTCAATAGAATTTGAAGCTTTATGAAAGGTATGTTATTATCATTATTAAGTTGGATATAATTTTTTAATAATTTAATTTTATTTGTTTACTGTGACTCCTAATAGAACAAGTAATTTTGTAGATCCAATTTGCCTTAATCATGGGTTTATGAGGAACCAAGTTTAATAGATAAAATTGACTTCGAAAATAATCTTAGATGGAAAAGTATGATATGCCATTTGATACAATGAATTTAAATGTGGTGATGATGAGACTAGTTTGGATGATGATAATTTTGTACCAAATAAAAATAGATGCCAATGTGAACTGACAGGTATTTGATTGAATGAAGTTCTAGATTTTCATTTCTCCTCTTTTTTTTTAATTTCAGTTATATTTGATGTATATGTTAAATTCTATACATACAAATATATATATATATATAGACACACACACACAATTGTAATTTTTTTTTATTTTTCACTCCTAGTTGACTGTTTTCTAGATACCAACTTTTGTTGTAAATTGTAATAATTAGAGATTCAATGATATTTATGATTCTTTTTATTTGATGTTTTGATGCAATTATTATTTATTATATGAAGGAATTGTAATATTTTAAATACTTTTTATTGTTATTAATTTTATATTTGTATGATGATTAAATATAATATTTTAAATACTTTTTATTGTTCTTAATTTTATATTTGTATGATGATTAAATAATTTTATATTAATTATGGTTATTATTTATATGTGAAATATGTGAAAAGTATTATTAATAAAAATAAATAGATAGTTGTTATTTCAATTTTCTATTATTATAATTTTTGAAGATAAGGTTAATATAAAATTGTAAATTATCTAATACAATATATTGAAGGACTATTTTATAATTTTAACAAATTTAGATATTATAAATTTAAAAAATTATTTAAAAACAATATCTAATTTTAATCATTTCGATACAGTATTGTATCAAAACTAAATTCAATAAATGATACGTTATTCATAACAATTTTGCTTTGTAATACGTGCAATCAACGAAATAAAATTTAATAAGATGAAAAACACTTTTAGACTAAAAAATATAAAAAGGATATTCAAAATTATTATAATTTAGAAAATTAGGTAATATCCAATAATATGGACCTAATATAAGGATGTCAATAAATCGGGTCAGGTCAGGCCACTTCTTTGAATGACCCATGGGTGGCCCTAGTTTGACTTTGGCTATCCTTACTTTTTTCACAAAAAATTTACAAAGCAACATCATTTTTGTTACTTCAATCAAGCCACAGGCTAACCCATGCTTGGCCCTACCTTAACCCATGCCCCGATCAAATCAAACTATTTCGATCCTTATCCAAATCGTAGCTTAGTCAACTTGGGCCGAATCATGCCGGCCAAAAATGCAAAGCCTACAGTTACGTAAGATTATACAAATGGTAAGGTGATCTTGACTCTTTAGAAGTAAAGCTAAGCAAAACATGGTCATAGGGTAATCTCGACTCCCTCTGGGTTTTAATTGAAAATTTTATGATTTACCTATTTCAAGGAAGAGATAGAATATCGAATTCCATTTTAGCGATTAGAGAAGCGAAACAGGCTTACTAACCATAAAGCGCGAACCAAGATCCATAATACGAAAACCAAAATCAAAATGAGGAAGTAAGGCAACAATCTAATCCTGAGCTTCGTCAATAGGCATCCAATCCTAGGAAAAAAGGTAGTTACTTTTCCAGTGGTTTGCCATCGTTCATCTATACAGGAGGGTCTCTCAATTCCTTGCATCTCGAAAGATTCAATCGCAAAAAGTATGTTCCCATAGGAAAGAACACTGAGAGGAGGCTTGACCTCGCTTCGAAGGAAAGGGCTCAAAGAGCTCTCGGCAACCAAGAGGTTAAGAGAGAATCAATATCTTCCTTTTCGGGAGCGATTCATCCTAGCAATTTCGCTCCCTAGACCACTACCGTGTAGTTAGGTAGAGGTTGAGACGACTGTCGACGAGATTCAGTCAACTCGGGAGGTGGAGGGGATTTGTATATGTTGTTTAGGTCAATCAGAAGGTGCTCCTTCCCTTTTCTGTCTTTAAGGCGAATCGAATCGTATCGATAGATGAGCTTGCATCTTTGCCAAGGGGAATTCGAACCTCTTTTACTATTAATTGGCTAGAAACACTTTTTTGGGGGATTTCCCTTTTACCAAAGATTCTATTCAGTAGTCCGCAAAGTCACCTATGATCTGGGACGGGAAGAGAAACATTTTTTTTCGTTCTCTAGTTACAAAATAGTAAAAAAAAACCATCCTGAGCGACGAGAACAAACGAAAGATTGTTGACTTGGAAAACGTTCCAAGATGAGACACAAGATCTTCTTTCTAAAGAGATTCAATTCAGAACTAAACTATGTCCAAGGTCAAAAACAGACCAAAAGGTAGATCTTTTTTCTAGCCTTTTTTAGGACCAGGAACAGGAGATTACCACTCTTTGCTTTTCCTTTTAGAGAATCGACTATGAACTCTGGACTCTAAATTGCACTAGTAGATAATATCACCTCCCCGTTTTCCAGCACCATTGCATGGGATGATCATAGAAAATGTGAAATATTTGATAGGATCCATTTTGAGAACATGGAATGGTTGAGAAATTAAGCTCCGAAATATCCCACCTTGCTTGCCTCCAAATCCCCTTTAGTATTAAAAATGGAAGCTTCTAATTTTAGATTCAAGTAGATAAGTAGCTGTTTATGAGTGACCTTTCAGTTCATCAGATTTCATGCTACCTAGATCTTTGTATGCACGGGTCTCAATGCTTCAAAGCAACCTTGCTGCCAACGGCCACTAAATCACCACCCCCAAGTCAAATTGGTGCTTGCGGAACTAATCGCTAGCCTAACTGGGACAAACATCAGAAAGCAATCCCTTCCAACCAGGACAGGAATTTGCCTAACATTTTTTCAATTGATATTTCGATATAATGAATCTGCTAGATGCGTCGCCTTGTCAAGAAGGATTGAAATCATGAACTCCCTCGCTCGCACTCTTTCATTCGTTGCCCGACTTATTTAATTTATTTATGGATGATCTATCCCGCATCGCGATCGCCCTCTGAACAATCAGAATAAGGTAAAGCTTGAAGATAAGTTTTGAGCCCCGAAGAAAACCCCCTCCCTTACGGACTCCATATCTTTTTTGACTCAATAGCCAAAGGTGAGTCTCGTAGGTGAACGTATCGAACTAAAATAAGATCTCAGATTGAAACTCTTGTATGATCCAGAGGGATCGGTGGTGATATTCCAAGCGAGATCCCAGTGAGCATGATGAAAGAGTGATTACGCCCTCATAAAGCTAGGATTGTTGGATGCTACTTAGTATTTAGACAAAAGGGAACCGATTGAAAGAAAGCAATCCGACCTGTGAAAGCTGATCTTTTGAAATGCTAGAAGAACGAACAAGAATCCATTGATTTTAGAATAATAACCAGTTTTCTCTATTTATTAAAAAGCCAGGAAGGTGATCAAGGGCTGACTACCTCACCACTTGGCAACTGATTCGGACACAATGGCACTGCCTTAGACAAGCGTTTCCAGCAACATCCAGAAAACCGCCAAATAAAATGCGTCCCAAACTGAAATATCAATCAAATTTTTTTTTACTTCTATTTTACACTAAGAATTGACAAGCGGATGAGTTTTCTAGTTGGCTCGATCGATGATACAACCAAGCGAGACTGAATTTATAAAGCAAGCAAAGCCGTCCAGTAGTACGTTTTCCCTTTCATTTCGAAGGTTTAGGTCTGGTTAGTTGATGTCTTTTGGCTATGGGTGTTGTTTTCTAAGTGCAAAAAGGGAGGTAAGAAGAAGGCTTGAGTCTATCTATCTTACCTGAGACCCCTTTTTTCTATTTATGTGAATGTTTTGGATACTTAAGAGACGATGACGATTGATTATCTGGTATTTGTCGGTTGGTGTTTCTTTTGGTTTTACAAATGAAATAAAGCAGACTCATTTGCGAAGAACGATTGGTAGGCGCCTTCTGTTTTCTCAGTAAAAGCATTGGGAAAACCCTTATCAGCAGGACCCAAGGAAACAAGGTCCCTACCTTCCTCACGCTCTTTATAAATATGTACATGTATTCTACGTAATTCACTACAAGAATGTTTTTATATTTTGATCGCTTGTTTGGCAGAATACAGAACCTGAAAATCTTGGTGCATGCATATTTTATTTTCGCCTTTAAGGTTTTTTTTCCGATTCTTGTTAACAGATTGCTTCTAAGGGACTAAAACATAAGGTTTTTGAAGTGTGCAAAGTGACGAGGATCATGCTTACCGGAAGACTCGCTTCAGAGTAGAAGATGTCTAAAGGAGAAAAGTGTTGATGAATTTCTGGGTAGGTAACACTATGTGGGGGCACAACGATAGTAATTTAACTTGTTCTGTTCTTTTTTTTATGAATGGTAAAAATTGTATTCATTAGGGGCAAAAATAAATACTTCAACTCAGGGGCATACCCCAGTCACAAAGAAATTGGGAGGAAAGGCAACAAAGCCCAATCCACCAAAACCACAACAACAGAGCCCGGATACATCCATAAAGACCCAAACCAACAAAAACCTAGTAGCCCACCAAAAAAGGACACCAGTTGGCAATGAAATAAAATCATAATCAACAAGTAAAAGATCGACAGCTGGTAGGAGCAAACGACAACGTCTGCACAGCCCAACCCATCCTACATCACAAACAAGCTCATCCCAATGAATGTACCAAAAAAGGAGTCCAAAAGAGGAAACCATATCCATCCCTCGCTTTCCAGTTAGCCTCCCCAAGGTTCCCAGCACATCCATAGACACAGACAATCTTTGTATGGGAGGGGAATCCCAGGAGGTGATTGGATCCAGCGAAACCACATAGACTCGGCTTTAGCATGAATATTCCAGAGGACTTTGGCCAAAAGCGCTTTGTTCCAAACCAGGACATTTTTTAGCCCAAACCACCCTCCTCTTTTGGCGAACACACCGTATCCCAAGCTACTCGAAAATGCTTGCCTCCCCAGAAGAAAAGGCGACAAATCGCCGTAATCCGGTCCATGATAGCAAGGGGAAGAGGAAAAGATTGTAACCAAAAGGCAAGAACCCCCTGTATTACAGAATTGATCAGCTCACATCGCCCCGCATAAGAAAGCGACTGTCCCTTCTAAACAGTGAGGTAGCTTTCAACCACATCAATTAAAACTAAAAATTGTGCCACTGATACTCTCAAAGGGGCAAGAGGGACCCCAAGATACCGAACAAGGAACTCCCCCAAAGGATAACCAACAAGTTGCCTAAGGCACTCCTTTTCATAGCCATGCACACCGGTAATATAGATGGAAGATTTCTCAATGCTCATTTTCAAGCTAGCCATAGACTCCAGGTGTTGCAAGGCGTCAACAAGAATACCCAAAGAGGTTCGATCAGTGCGGCTAAAAAGCATCAATTCGTCTGCAAAAGCAAAATGGGAGAGTTGTAACTTCTGGCATTTTTGGTGGAAACGAAAATTAGGAGAAGCTGTCTTACATCGCATAAGGCGGGAAAAGTACTCCAAGCCAAGGAGAAAGAGTGTCGGCGACATGGGATCTCCTTGGCTTTCTCCTTGGCGCAAGCCTCGTCGACCATGGAAATGGCCATAAAGTGAGCCATTGATTGAAAGTGAATAAGACGCAGAAGACACGCACTCCATAACCTATCCGATGAACACCATTGGGAACCCAAGGCACACCATCATATGCTCTAAGAAATGCCAATCAAGAGTATCATAGGCTTTGGTAATGTCCACTTTCAACATACACCGTGGAGAAATCCGCTTCCTAGAATAAACCAGTTCTTGGGCCAAAAACACATTATCAAACATCGAACGACCAGGAATAAAAGCAGCTTGGGCAGGTTCAATGATAGGTCCTACAACTTGCTGCATACGGTCATTGAGGATTTTTGTAATGATTTTGCATACAACATTCAAGCACGCAATAGGACGGAATTCCTTAACTGTTGAAGTAGAGGGAGCCTTCGGAATTAAAGTGAGAACAGCATGGTTGAGCTGTTTGAGAAGACGCCCCGAGTGAAAGAACTCCTAAACTACTAAGATAACATCTCCTCCCACAGTGGGCCATTGTTGCTTAAAAAATGTTGAAGAAAAATCATCCGACCCCGGGGCTTTATTATCGCCGATGTTAAACAAGGCATGCTTAATCTCCGCTGCACTTACTAGGGATGTAAGAAGTAGCCGTACTGAATCATCCAAAAGAGGGGCCCCCTGGCAATGTTTTCATCAAGTCGCCCTAGAGGGCCAGTTGATCCAAGAAGGGTCTAATAATACTCGACAAAGCACTATCCAACTTCAGCTAACGAGGTGGTAGCGGAACCATCATCCTTAACTAGAGAGGTGATAGTATTCTGTTTGCTACGCTTCTTGGAAACAGCATGGAAGTACTTAGTATTTTTGTCTGCCTCCATAAGATGAGTACATTTTTCTTCCTGCTAAAGGAACAGACGTTCAGCGTCCATGAGGAAACCCGCAACCTTCCACTGCCGTAGCATGGCCTGATTTAATTCAACATTGTCCGGGTGAGCAATAGCATCCTCATAAGCATGCTGGAAATTCTCTTGGGCAGTCCGAGCTTGATGCCTGATGTTCGCAAAAGCGTGCAAATTTAGCGACCTTAAGGATACTTTCAACCCTTGCAACTTCTTGCATAAGATAAACTGAGCAAACCCCAAATACTCTCGACTCCATGCAATGGCCAATACCGAGGGGAACATTGTGTGGAGCATCCACATATTGAAGAATTTAAAATATTTCCGTCCACCAAGCTCCAGACCACTAATGGAGGGCACAAAAGGACAATGGTCAGAATCAGGGCGCATTGGGATAAAGTGGGTTGAACAGTGTAAATCAGTAGAAGTCCAGGTTTGGTTGAAGAGGACGCGGTCAAGTTTGGCCCACATCAACTTCTTATTCCAAGTGTAAAATTCCCCACGGCTAGGAACATCTTGTAGCCCAAGGGAGACACAGAAATAAAAAAAATCCTGTAAGACATAACCCGAAGGCGGCACGCATCCAAGGCGTTCTATAGCGGAGCAAACACAATTGAAATCACCAAGGAGTAACCGGGGCTGATGACTATGAGACATGAGTTGCTGAAGTTACTACCACAATGTCCGTCGCTCAGCGACAATGTAAAACCCATAGATCACCGAAACTATAAAAGAAAACCGGGTAATTAAGGAATGAAGCTCCACATGTATAAACTGATCACCAATCGCTAAAATTCTGCAAACATAAGAAGTTCGGTCCCACAAGATACATATGCGCCCATCGGGGTGATGATCAAAATTATGGCAAGAATTCCATCCAACAAACCGAAGCTTCATCATGAGCTGAATACTAGCATCCGAGAGCTTTGTTTCAGTCAGTCCAGCAAAAGAACAGTTATGTTGCTTCAGAAGAGAAGCAACAGTTCTCTGTCGCAAGGCAGAGTTTAAGCCCCGAACATTCCAACAAAACAGATTCATGATTTTGGAAGAGGAGGGCGACCCCCTCCCACCCCCTTCGACTTAGGAGCACTACTCCGCACAGCAGCCCGAGAAGGGCCAACATCGATACCCTATTGTGTAACCAGCTCAATGTTACCAAGGTCACACCCTATCTTATGGGAAGACTGAGCAGTAGGGTCCGAACTGTTATGCGAAAACATAGACCCCGGTACCGCCACATCGTGGATTAGGGCTAACTTCTGGACCTATGCCAAATTCGGTGCAGGGGGTACATTAGCATCTGAAGGCAGGACGACAGGTGGGTTCACTAATGCAACACATGCAGCCCGCACATCAGTGACATTTGCTGCAGAGGGAGGGCCAACGGCGGCCAAAAGGGAAGCAGGCCCGGGGTTGGGGGTAGCAGCAGGAAGGTGCCCCTCCTCCATAGAATTACCCTTCTCCAATATGGTAGTGGCCTTTGCAGTCCCCCTGGATTGATTTTTAACACCAGCAGTAGCCAAACCCCCCTTACATTTCGCATTCCCTTTACAAACAAAAGGCGAATGACCAAAGCGAGAGCAATGACAGCAGAAGGCCGGTTAAGTCTCAAAATGAACCTGCTGTTGGAAGGATACAACATGAGGGAGTTAAACTTCAAAAGCAGTCACAGGGGGCTTAGAAAGATCAATCTCAACCAGTAACCGTGCAAAGCCCAGTCTGGACTTGGTATTAGTCACTTGATCAGTGCAGATAGGCTTCCCCACCCGGGAGCCAAGCTTGGACAAACCCCACTCCGTCCAGGCTTCCAAGGGAACAACTGGGAGCTGTATCCAAACCGGGACATTCATAAATTCCCTGTAATTGAAAGTAAACCCCGAAGATAGCTTCTTTAAAATGAGCGTCTTCCCAAACATGACATACGAACCACTAGATAATATACTCAAGCGATCCTCCTCGGATGCAAACTGAAAAATAAGCCAACCTTGACTATGCAGAATCATCTTACACTTTACGGGCCATAAAGCCATTAGCTATTCAAGAGCCTTCATCCCAGGGAAAGTCCCTGTAAAGCACCCTACCAAGCAATACCCCCATTCTTGCTCAAGATTCAATACGTCTTCTGAATCGAGAGTAACCTTGTCTTCCACTGGTAGGCATTGCAGTTTCAGGCCCTTATTGAGGTCACGATTGCTGCGGAAGAGGCTAGCATAGGACTTCGTTTTTGTCGACCCACCATGTCCCTCTTGCGGAGTTTGTTCAAACACCGGTTGGGCAGGCGGCCCAGCGGTCGAACTGGCATAGTCAAGTGTAACAGAAACCTCCTTTTCTCCGACCGCTTCAATGGTCTGGCTCGAATCCTTACTCCCCAGATCAATCTCCTCATCAGCTGTGGAGGCATCCTCCTCCCCCGGCTGACGGGAACAAGCAACAGTACACACAGAGGAGGGGTTCAGACTTCAGACACAAACTAGGAGAGTTTACCTGCTTTAGACTAGTGGGTTGGAAGCACTCTGTCATTATGTCAATTCCTTTAGGTCACCGACGCCCCATGGCACCACGCCGGTACCCCAACAATATACCCCCCTTTGTAGGGGTATAAACTTTCTTACGCGTCCCACCCTCCACGGTTGTCGAAGTAATGCACGACTTGAGGTCGGATGCGGAAATCCAACAGACAGGGTGCGGGAGGGCCCTAACCAGCCACTCTAACCAAAACAAAACACTGCAGGACTATTGATTGATAATAGGTAAAGGAAACCTACGACCATCAACACCAGTAGAACCACGCCGCAGGAGAAGAGACCAACCCAACAAAGTGTTCGGCAAACCAGGAGCAAGAGACACCTAGTGAGAGAGACTCTCCACCGAACCCCTCTGGTATTATTAACTTGTTCTGTTCTTGTTCTTATAAAATAACTACTACATTTTACAGACAAGCTGAGGTCTTTGGTTCGGAAGTGCCAAACACTGATTGAAGCCCACGTCGATGTGAAGACTACTGAACTATAGCTTGAGGTTATGTTGCACAGCTTTCGGTGAGAGAAGTGCAAACCAGGTCAAGAGGACCTACTATGCTCAGCCCAGTCAGATCCGCCAGATTTATATTATGCTTCCTTGATTAGTTTGAATTGATCTTGCGTTACTCTTACTAGATGTAGATTGGTTCTTGTGCTTTCTGCAATTTCTGATCTCCCAGAAGATGAGAGAAATCATGATTAATCAGGCTATTTCAAGTGATTTGAGAGATCTGGTGCAAAAGTTAATCCCAGTAGGCATTGGCATAGAGATTGAGACGGCCACATCAAACATGCTCCCAATGTAAAAATGTATACATTCGAAAGGTCAAGGACTCATTTGGTAAACAACCAATCAACTATTCAGCTGTTTGACTTTTCAAATAATTATGAAAGCTATTTGGAGAGTAGTATATCTGACTGATTTAAGATAAATGGCTAAAAATAAAAACGCTCCTATAAAATGAATCAATCAACCAAAATTTTAACTATCAAAAATCAATTGTACCCTTTAATTGATATTTCCAAATATCTATGTTTTAGAAATAGTGTTTGTTTTTATAATTGTTTTATGCAGTTATAAGTTAGAAATAAAATGTTGACCTTAAACGAAAGAGTTGCATAAATTTTTCATAGATGATGAAATAATATAGGCGAACATGGCTTCTCTAAAATCTAAATTCTTATAAGAATATTCAACAAAATACTAAGATATATAATATTCATATCTTTATAATTTTTTTTAAATTTACGTCCTCATTTTATATATAAATAATTAATAATAAACATCTAATTTTACCAAACATCTCTCGTAAATAGCTAATACAATTTACTGATCAAATCAACTGATATAATCAACTATTAGCTAAAAAATAATGCAATTAGTTGATTGCCAAACGGGGTCTAAGATTTTGTAAGATTTTGAACGCTCCAAATTTTGATCTTAGCAAGTTGGAGGAGATATGATCCACACACTTCGTTTTTGGTGAATAGATATTATATTAAAGGTATAAAGTGCAATGTAGGGGTATGTCCTCCATTACTGGCTTAGTTTTATGTCCATTTGCTTAAAAGTATTTCAAACATGTCATGTGGATCTTGGAGCAAGGCATATCATCCATGTATTACAGTGCACGTTTTTTTGTGAGCAGGTTCATGGTGACAACTCGGAGGATATTGGTACTGGGTTGGCCAGGCCTGCTGATGAGCCCATGGCAGAGGGGGAGGCCGCTTAATCACTGTTAAATTTGGAGTTTAAAGAGACTGTAGTTCCGTTGTTAGCCTTGAATTGGCTTGGCTCCACATAGAAGTTAAAGAAAATTTTGAACGAGTGTTAACTTGGTATCTGGATTTCTAGGCAGGTTATGATAGTTATTTTAATATTTTTATATTTGTAATAAAAATTTTCATATTTAGGGCAGCATTATCCCTATGTTGATTGATACATGTTTTGGATGATAATACGTATAGATACATAGATGTATATGTATGCGTGTGTCCTTAATGTAGCAGGCATTGACCAAAGTATTTGTTGGATGAATTAAAAGTAGAAAACTCTTTTGCATCAAATACTAGAAATTAGTCATATAAATGGAGTCGACTATTTTTACTTTGCTCGTTTACAAGTTGGAAGTCCCATTTGTACTACATTCTTTCTTCTTGTTTTTTTTTTTTTTTTGAGTTATTCATGAGGTATTTTAAGAAGGTCACAATTATAGGAAGATACCTTTAAGTCATCCACTTTTAGACTAATTCCCGCTCGAGCTAATTAGGTCCTTATCAGGAGACAAAACTCTGGTTCCAAATTTTAAATAGTTGCATATATGAGGATGGTTTGAACCCGTAACTTCACTTAAGCTAAAAGAACCCCTTACTAACTCACCTATAATTTGGGGTTACATTCTTTCTTATTGATATGGATACGGGGGATCTCTTCGGGGCAATTAGTCGGTTGCTACCTAAGAAAGCTCTGGTTTTTTCAAAAACTCCGGTTCGATCTGCGCCCAAGTTGGGAGGCATTTACGATTTACCTCATCCTGATAACAAGGAGAGTTTACCATTACGGGGGTACTTCTAAATTTCATATAACTCTGAAAAATGAAACTAAAATTTCAATATCAAAATTGTATAGTTGAGTTTTTCATTATTATATTGTTTGCGTCCTTTCTTCGTATATAAATAAGGAAACAACGTTACCTTTTAATCAGAAAAGCTGTTGATAGGCAGCAGTTACCTAGGTCAAATTTTCAGGCAAGGGAAATTGTTGCTCATTCAAACATTTTTTTGATGCCTCAAGCCATCCCAATTAGACTTGGCAATTCAGTCTGGATTCATTGAAATTAACATATCAGACCGGTTAATGACAGGATGACATTATTTTGAACTTTTTTTAATATTAAAAAATAAGTCACCAGCCTAGGGCCTGGCTGCTTATCCTTCTTGTTTGCAATGAATAAAATATTGCACCGTGTCCTATTTTTAGGAGTTTAAATTATACATCCCCAAAAAGGTGACGGCACATTTTTAACCATTATTAGATTTTGCTCAACTATAAACAAAATTTGCTAATAGGGTATAACTCTCTCTGAGATGTAATAAGATGTGATGCGT
This sequence comes from Erythroxylum foetidum, assembly GCA_026546835.1. Taxonomy (NCBI): domain Eukaryota; kingdom Viridiplantae; phylum Streptophyta; class Magnoliopsida; order Malpighiales; family Erythroxylaceae; genus Erythroxylum; species Erythroxylum foetidum. The sequence continues at coordinate 13,777,891 of JANZLF010000002.1, forward strand.
TCAAGAACTTGTAATAAGTTCAGGACATCACACTCACACCAACAGTACATCAAGCTGTTCTTTGGAAAGGAAAAGGAAAGTAAGAAATTTCCTACATATTGATGCCTAATCTGTAACAAGCACGCTATTGCATCTCTCACAAGAGAATCCGGAATACAAAGAAAACAAATACTAAGATTTATGGCCGAGTTTTCCCTATAATATGGTTCATAGCGAGTAAGTGGATAACTCAACGAACCGCACCAGTTATGAACGGATGGTTTAGTATAGCTTCTGCGGTTGGTCTCTTACGGAAGTCAGGATTTAGCATTGCCTGCAACACAGAAGTATCCCTTGATTAGCCAAAAGAAAAAGATATAATGTTGGTAAGAATTAACTGGCTAAAAAGATGTTCGAAAGTGTTTCACCCAAATATTAAAGCTATAGTGCACACGGGACATATTCAACTAGGAAAAGAAATTTCCTAAGACAAAATTCATACACTCACTACTGGTTCCCATCATTTCTAAGCATGTGATATCAACTTTGCTTTAATCATATAACTATTTGCATCAAATCCAAACAACAGAATTTTCACTACTAGGCTCGATTTTCTAATTAACATTAGGGATTGATTTGGGAAAAACTTGAAACTACAGGGACTCCGACATAAACTAAAACATGACAAAGAGTTTCCGTGAAAAATGACTCTTTAGAACAAGGAGTGCCCAAGAATTTAACAAGTTCATACAAGCAACAGCTGATGACGTTAGAGCAAGAAGATGTATAATATCCGTGCTGCTATTCCAATCCAGTCATAGTTTAGATTGCGGCAATGCAAAGTGGCCTGAGAAAAGAATAATAATCACTGCGTTTGAAAAATCAATTCAACCTGCAGCAGTTGCCAACCAGCCTTATCACCAAGGTCAAGAAACTTCACAGCTTCTTCCAGGCGATCATCAGCTAAACAATACCTGCTCAAAATTAAGAAAATTACACAAGGATGTCTGCAGACCAAATAACAGGCAAGCAAGATTCCTTTTTGTGAAGTTAAAAAATTATCTTGGAAAGAAACTTATCTTTTCTAGTCCACATAATTACCAGAGCCGTATCAAGTTTCTGTTTCATCAATGAACATTAAGTCTTTACATGATACTGAAGAGCTAAATAAACACCTGCTGTTTTATTGACCAAAGCAAAACTGAAAATTTATATGCTGAACATTAACAGATTCAAAACTCAGACGGTCTAAAAAAGGTGTACTCCGACCAGACAGAATCTTTTATAACTTTTATTTCATGCTCAGTACCCTATAAATATTGATGCCATGTAGCCGTCTTTGATAAATGAGTATCTCAGGCTGAACTTGGCCACCAAAGATCTCATGGACTTGAACCACATCAAATGAGCCTGTAACTTCTAAAGTATGTACAACAGGGCACACTAAATTCATCTAAAAGATGCCCATCCTTGCCATAAATATGTACTAAGTATGGCCTGAGTTTAATCCAAATTAGGGAGTCTGATCTTATACATATCCAACAAATCTTATGCATGAAAAATTACAGACATTGCACAAGCCTCTTACTCTCTTGTAGCTTCAAGATCAAGTCGGAAAGTACTTTCCAAAAGCCTCTGCAATCAGACAAAAACTGATTACCATCTCTAAGCACTGACTTGTATAGCAAACATTTACTTATATCAGTATTTATCCCTTTATGCCTAAGCTCATAAATTACTGCTGTCACATACATGAAATGAGAGGGATCAGTAAATCAAAACAGAAAAAATTAACGGATGGATGCTTCACACTGTTGCTTACTTGCAAGGAAAGACTATCAATGATGCCTGCCTCACAAAATGGGACAAAAGCTAAGTATGCAAAAAGAAGACCTGCTTCATATCTGTTGAAAGCAATGAAAGTTTAGTGACGCAAGGAGTACTAAACTAGGTAGCCTCATGATGAAACAAATTCAGGTTCTAAGAAATTACATGTCATCTGCAATACCAAAGGATCTTTTCTCCATAGATGAGAGGGCGCCAGCAGCTGCTGCCCTTCTCCAAAGCCCTTCAGATAGTGTTCCACGATCTTCTTCAAACTGAGAAATCCTAGGCAGCACGTTCATTGCAGATACAACTATATCAAGTACTCAAGTTGAACAAAATAATTGTAGGAAAAAAAATGAAGCAATAAGATACCTTATTATTAATTATGTTTCACCCATCTATTTATAATAACAAGACACTACAAAGTAATTAGATATCTAAACTTTACAATATATCCGAGATATCACTTGGTAATAAAAAGAATAAATTTCTCAAGCATCCACATCAAGTTTGGCCATAGATCTTTCAACTTGTTACACAAAATCTTAAATCTTATATCCATATAGAACTTCGTGAGTTGAATCTCAAGCTTGTTTCAACTTTCCTTATAATTTGATTCCTTTGAACAAATTGATACCCCCAAAAATAGAATTCCACCAGTAAACTTTTAACACCTTTTGAATCAATATCAAAATGAAATTCCCTTGCAAAGTTATGAAAACAGTATCCATCAGACCAAAAGAAGACAACCCATCTACAATTGGAACCACTAGACTCTTATCTCTTATAAAGAATTTTCTGGAGAAACACTCAAGTTCTCGAACCTTCACAAGCAGATCAAACAAACCTTCAAAAATCAAGAGTATTCAAGACGACCAAAAAATATCAATAGAAAAACAAACAAAATCTTTAAGATGAAATGAAACAAAAACCTTCTAGATGAAAATGAAAGAAAAGTATTGTAAAAACCTTCTAGATGAAAATGAAAGAAAAGTATGGAAAGAATAAACAAAGGCCATTGCTGTATTGACCATAAACAATGTTATAGATCTCTGAAATTACTTTTCCCTATCTCCAAAATTTGCCTTGTTCATGAAATCTTATACAATCTTGTTCCAAATCCCTGGGACCAAATTATTTGGGAATTGACCTATCAAATATAGGCTCTTCTGTAATGTATGTCCTACATAACTGTATTAGCAGTAGATAAGAAAGAGAAAACAATTCTTTCTTTATGGTTTCAGGCTCTTCCTTTACCAGTCTTCTTTACCAATCAAAATTTCTTGAATGTTTCACAGTAGAACTGCCCCAACTTTGACCTCAAATAGTTAAAAATGTCTTTTAAAAAATGTCAGAAAATATCTGAGATCATGCCATTAAATTCACTAGGGACCACGCTTTTGTAAGGACAGAATGTGCTCAGCACAGAACTTCATAGAATGCATACTGCCTATTGTTAACGGTAGCAGGTTGAGAAGATATTCCTTATAGAAAAGGGAAAGATCAACCAACTGAATGCAACAGGATCAGATGCTAGTGATCCAAAGTCAAATGCCTGAGATGATGAGGATTTAATGATTATGTCTTGGCTCTGGTACTGAAACCAAAGGTCAGTGAGAATTATAGGTTTCTACCTACTATTAAGACAAACATAGTGTACCTATTCGATGGAGTGAGATGCGGCTCTTATTTACGAGATCAAGATAAGGATATCAACTAGAAAGCAAGTTTCACTCTCAAGGACTAATACCATAATCCAATGAATGTTTATTCACTTCACATTGACCATTATCAGGGAATGAAGATGAAGTGCAGTGATCAAGCTAAGACACTGCAGGAAATCTGTGGAGGGAGAATATTTAGCTTCCTAGCTGAATTTGATCAAGTTGGGGGACAGGTTCTCAGAAAAGAGAAATTGCCATCAGTTAATGAAGTTTTTGCTGCAATTTGGGCCAAGGAAAGTACGCCAGTTATGTTTGATACACAGATAGCTGAAGATTCAGCTATCATTTCAACAAGGATCACAGCCAGGGGTGAAGCCAGAGACAACAGTTAGTGGGGGAAAATTTTTAAACATGAATTATAGAAGGGAAAAAATTCATATATCTATATTAAAATTAAAAACTTATAATAACTTTACACAAAATATTAAATTCTCTTTCTTTTGACCTCCACTGGAGCATATATACTTCCACCCCCGAAAACAACAGATGGAACCAAGAATGACGAAAAGGAGAAAGAAAGGAATAGTTGATCCAGTTGATCAATTGAGGGAGAATTCTTACATTTACTGCCAAATATCCTGACACACAACAGAGAATGGAAAAAAGGACAGAATCCACCAAGTGTCCTAGTCAAGACGGACTTTAGTGCACTTACTTGAAAAGAATACCATTGCACAAGGTAGAATAGTTTCAGGTTCACAGAGGAAAGAACAAGTCCTAAGTCAACATGGCGTATTTAAGGGACAATAGTAAATCAAGTACACTATACATTAATTCCACAGACCAAAACTACAAGTACCTTATGTCAACAGAAAAGGCTAGATCTCGAAGCCGAGGAACTAAGTAAGCAGCATCTCTCTCTACTACAGTACTGCCATTTATGAAATGGAATTACATCAGACATAAGTGAATATATATAAAAAATCCTATATGCACAAGAGCAAGAGGAAAGCTAGAATAAACATTTCCATCATACTTGAGAATAACAGAAGAAGGGCCAAGACTCTGGTGTAATCTGTCATGAGCATGCATGAAAGCTAGACCATTAATAGTGCCACGGAGCAACTTAATAATAAAATATCTCCTCCGTTCCATTGTTTGCTGTAGTTCAAAATGATTCCATGAACTTTCTAAGACACGATTTCTTGAAATCTTTTGACTTGTGATTTTTGCATAGTCTGCAGCACTATATTTCCCATCATCACGGAAAGCCAGCCACTGTACATTTTGAATTTCCATTAATTTGTGGACAGTGCCAAGATGACAAGAAGAATTCTAATTTATTCTGGTTTTCAATAAGTACTATATCTTATTCTTGAATCCCAGATTAACAAAAGAAATTGGTGTTTATGATTTCATGCCTCTTTTTGAGTTTCAAACTTGTTTGTATTGATTATAATTGGAATATTTAATGATCTTTCATTTCTTGTGGAATCTAACTCCTGGATATGAACGAAATAGTCCCTAAAGAAAAAACCAAAAACTTCAACAGTCATGATTTATAACTGACATTATAAGACAAACCTGTTCCCCTGTTTTCGTCTCAAAACCTCCAACAAGCATCAAGAGATTCTGACAGATTGGTTTTGAACTACTCTGCAAAAGAGGTAACAAAATATAATCAGTCAGTTATGTGTTAGGTCCCTCAATAGAACAGTAGAATAAGAACAAGAAGAAGTAGGACTTAAGAGAAAGAGAGAGAGGAAAAGAAGAAAAGGAATAGGAAACGTCTGCTGCTAGTAGGGAAGATCTTTCATTAGAGATGAAGATTGATAAGAGGGGAAATCACAGGCAACATTCGAGAGGTGCCACTCTCCTTGCACACATTCTATTTTGTATATTATGCCTGGCTCACCCACTCCCCTCTGCCAAACAAATATACCCTGACCTGACATCCTGCCCTAAAAACCATGCCACCTCAGCCTTCTAGAATCCCACCAGCAATAAAACAGACAACTAATAAGGTAGAGATAGCAAACCATGGATAGCAGCCCTTCAATATCGATCCTAGGAAATGATGAGCTTTTCCTCTAATTCCAGCCTCCTTGTTGTTGGGAAATTATCGATATTATTGACTCCTAAATAGTTAGGAAATCATATATGATATTACGTACAGATATTAGGATATTATGTAAAGATATTAGTTTCCGTGAGTGAAATACAACAATTTAGAATTTCTGCAAGGTATCAGAGCCATACCTGAACATTCAAAAAACCCTTGCCGCCACCTATTGTTTCTAATCCTGCCAATCTATGTCAACCGTGTCTGACATTGATGAATCATCTAACCCAGTTCAAACAACTCCACACAATAACAACTCAGGTTCTCATTCCATTCAGATTACTACTATACGACTGAATGGAGAGAACTTTCTTCGCTGGTCCCAATCAGTGAGACTGTACATCCGTGGGAGAGGCAAGATTGGATATTTGATTGGTGACAAAAAGAACCTACGGCAGATGATCCTACACACAGAATATGGGATGCTGAAAATTCTATGGTAATGACATGGCTGGTAAATTCTATGGAGGAAGATATTAGCTCCAACTATATGTATTACCACACAACTAAGGAGCTATAGGACAACGTGAATCAGATGTATTCTGATTTGAGAAACCAATCCCAAGTGTATGAACTAACTCTCAAATTGGGTGAGATCCACCAAGGTGAGGATAATGTTACTAAGTACTTTAATTCTCTGAAACGTTTGTGGCAAGACTTAGACTTGTTTAATGACTATGAATGAAAATCCCCTGATGACTGTAACTATTTTCGAAAAACAGTAGAGGATAACCGAATTTTTAAATTCTTAATTGGACTTAATGTTGAGTTTGATGAGGTTAGAGGCAGGATTATTGGAAGATAACCACTTCCTACCATTGGAGAAGTCTTTGCAGAAGTCCAACGTGAAGAAAGCAGACGGTTTGTCATGCTTGGCAAACAAAATCCTACATCTACTATTGAAAACACAGCACTAGTTACTGGGAATATTACTGGTCGTACTAGGAAAACTGAGAAAAAGTCACGAGTTTGGTGTGACTATTGCAATAAAGCACGGCATACCCGTGAAACATGTTGGAAACTCCATGGAAAGCCAGCAAATTGGAGGGGATCACATAAGAGGAAATTTAATAAAGCTTCCTCTAGTGATTCAACTCACTATGAATCATGCAAAATCCCATCAGCACATGAGGTGGATGCTGGAAAGTTCTCACAAGAGCAGATTAACTATATTATGAAACGCAAAACTAAATCCTCAAGTTCTCCTAATGCCTCTGTGGTGCAAACTGGTATGAAAAGGAACATGATAAAGCAGTAACTCTATCCTCGAATATCTGCCTTAAATCTATCCTACATGATCCAAAACTAGCTTGTAATCTATTGTAGATAAGCAAACTAACCCATGACTCTAATTGTATCGTTACTTTTTTTGACTCATTGTGTTTTTCAGGAATTAACTTTGAGGAAGATGATTGGCAATGCTAAGTTGATAGATGGTCTCTACTACTTAGTTGATGATAACTTGAAAAATAAAGAAGCTCCTAGCTTAAGTAGTATTTGTTCTACCCTTGCTAAAGAACATATTTTGCTTTAGCATAATAGATTAGGACATCCTAATTTCTCTTACCTAAAAAGACTTTTACCTCATTTGTTTAAGTTTGTGGGTTGTTCAAAACTTCATTGTGAGCAGGGCATTTTATCCAAAAGTCATAAGATTTCTTACCGTATGAGACCTTAGCAATCATCCAAA
>JANZLF010000002.1:13816928-13827284 GCA_026546835.1 Erythroxylum foetidum
CTCCTTTGCTCCTGCAATAAAATAACAATTTGCAGTATCAATTGTCCTCATGAAAATTATAGAGAAATTAATATCAGGTCATGACGATTTACTGACAAATTGCGAATTAAAAGAGCGCGTTATGAGGAACTAATTTAAGCACAAAAATCATCAATTAGGAGTCAACAAATGCATAAGCAGCTATGAAAATGCAGCCAATTTATAGTATAAACTTGGCTTAATTAGGCGTGCAAACCCTCCTCGCACGTCACGACGTGCGGGTCTAGAGAACGTCTCCGAACTCGATTTTTTCATCATTTTCCCACTTCAATCCTTCCCTTTTGCACAAGCAACACATCTAATCCTTGATTAATGTCTTATTCTACATTTCTAACCCATTAACACCTTAAAAACACTCACAAAATCAACAACCCAAGGATTCCAACCATTTTTTCCCTAAACCTTCCAACAACTGATTCTAACACATACAACCTATTTTAGGGTTAAATCTAACCATAAAAAGATTAAAAGCAACTAAACTTACTAGACAAGTGCTTCAAATCCGTCAAAAACCTCTAGGGTTGAAAGCCCCTAATTCTCTTCTTCTTCCCAAGCTCCACGGCAACTCTCCCTTTCTTCTCTTCACTTTTCTTCTTTTCCTTCTAATTCTTACTCTTAAGTCTAAATGGGAAGACAATGACCTATTTACCCCTCCTTACAAAGCTTTAGCCTCTCCAACCTAAGCATTCTTCCTGAAATGCCCTCAACTATTTTTATCCTTTCATTCTCATTTATACCACAATAAACTCAACTTAATCTAAATTCTCCACTAATACATGCAATTTAATCAAACTAAACCATAAGTCACACAATCAATATAATTCATGATTAATAACATCAATTAGAAAAATTTAGGGTCCAACAATAACTAAAACTAAGTCATTTTTCGGAATGAAATCCCTAAATCAAAGGCAATCTTTCATTTTATGCATTGCACCAAGCTCCTCTGTTCGTTCTCGCATCGCAACGCTTGAAACTCAATTTGTTCTCGCATCAAACTTGCAACCAAAAAATCTCCAAATCAAACTCGAATGATAGCTTCTCCTCGCATCAACACAGCAGTTTCTTTTCAATAGCTTCTTCTCGCACAAGCACAACAGTTTATCTTGAAGTGAATCACACGTTAGTATAGATTTAATATTCGATATACAAAATACACAAGAAGGGGGGTTGAATTGTGTATCCGTTTTTAATACAATCCCCTTATAAACAAACTTCTTTTCAAAAACAAAACTTGCTTTCTCAAACAATTGAAAAAAAGTATTATGAAGTATTGCAATCTGCTTCTAAGTATTTATATCAATAACAAAAATTAAAAATTAAAAGTTGAGAGTTGAGAGATGAGAATCGACACAGCAATTTTATAATAGTTCACTCCAAACCCTGGGCTACGTTCAGTCCTCATAATCTTTTTTGAGATTTCACACTACTTCTTAAAGATACAAGTATTCTTTTCTCCGAGCCTCTTCAGGTCTCTTACAACAAGTATTCTTTGCTGACTTAGCCTTTTCAAGCTATCAACTTTCTTCCTTCTACTGAAAGATGTTTCGAGCTTTGTTATAGAAAATAGCAGCTCTAAGTTTATCACAATAAAATTTCTAGCCTTTTTGAAAATTACTAACAAAATCACTAACACTTGCAGTCTTCGACTCTAACTCATATTTATAGTCTTCGTCTTCAACCGCTTCTTGATAATTGCTTCTTTCTTCTTGTTTCTTGATCGTTAAAGAAACAGTTATTCAGTTGAGTTCTGCAACTAACTTAAACTAAATAATCATCTGACGTGGTATCGAGTCTTCTTCTTCAATTCTTTCGTCTTATTTTCTTCCGTCTCATTTTTGGCTTCGCTTCGTCTGATTTTTCTTTCTTCTTGCGTCTCATTTCTGTCTTACGTCTCATTTTTTGCCTCTCATTTCTTGTGTCTTATTTCTGTATTCTGCTTGCGTCTCATTTCTTGCGTCTCATATTTGTATCTGATTTGCGTCTCATTTACTCTTGCGTCTCATTTTTTGTGTCTTATTTATGTCTTCTGCTTGCGTCTCATTTCTTCCTCATTTCTTAAGTCTCATTTCTTACGTCTCATATTTGTATCTGCTTTGCATATCATTTCTTCTTGCGTCTCATTTCTGTCTTGTGTCTCATTTCTTTCTTGCGTCTCATTTTTTGCATCTCATTTCTTGCGTCTCATATTTTTATCTACTTTGCGTCTCATTTCCTCTTATGTCTCATTTTTTGTGTCTCATTTTTGCGTCTCATTTCTTACGTCTTATTTCTGTCTTCTGCTTGCGTCTCATTTCTATCGTCTTATTTCTTGCGTCTTATATTTGTATTTGCTTTGCGTATCATTTCCTCTTGCATCTCATTTTTGTCTTCCGTCTCATTTCTGTCTTGCGTCTCATTTCTGTCTACTTTATTATTTGGTTTTCATCAAAATTATTAATCGTAAAGTCATTTTGACTTAACAATCTCCCCCTTTTTGATGATAACAAATAATCATAAAATGAGAAAAAATTGTAACAAAAACAATTAATGAAAGACTATAGCTAATAGTAAAAATCTTCTTCATCTTCTTCTTTTCTTTTCTTCTTATTCTCCCCCTATCTTTGTCATTTTTTCTCTCTCTTTTTCTTATCTCCTTCCTTCTTTCTCCTTTCTCCCCCTATTTGTTATTGATCAAAAAGATCATGACCGTAGATGCTTCATAACTTCAGAAAACATTTCTCTCATTTTAGTGCGGAGTGACTTGAGATCTTTTCAAATATACGCTACTTCTTTATGCAAGTCACCCACAAAAGTACACAGATTATTAACTTTCTCTTCAATGTCTTCATCATGCTTCTGTTGTACTACTTCAAGACCAATGATCATAGTATATGCATCTGAAGATATGACACCTGATTCAGTTATTGTAAGGGTAGGAGGTTGAACAGATAAGTTCAGTTCTGGTAGATCAAGGCCATTAGGACTGGTTAATCGTGGAACTTTTCTTCCAAAAAGGTGTACAACCTCTCCAATTGAAGACACAGTTGTCAAAGGTCCAATGTGCATAATGAAATGCACCACTGACTCTATTGAGTAGCTTAGGTCTCCAATCTTAATGGATCTGTACTGCCCTTTTGTAAGTCTTCCACCTACCTGAGAAGAGCCTTCAATAGTTCGCTGACTACAATTGCTTCCTGATGCTTTCGAAATGTAGTGGGAAACATATGCTCCTTTCTGCTGAACTGCATAGCATGCTTCATCAATGTTTCTCACTTTAGCTTCGATCTGTTTTTCTGTCAGATCACTTATTATCCCATCAGAATATAGTTTCTTCTTCCCTTTTTCAGCATTGCGAACAATGTAAGGTCTTGGTTGTATGTCAGGCACAACCTTGATCACAGTGATATTTGTGATTGGTAAAATAGTGCACTTCTGCCTTGTCATCTGTGTGGGGTATGGTCTGGTTCCTTCATCCCTCAAAATACCATACATACTTTTCTCGTCATCACTCAACAGATACATTGTACTACTGTTTACCAAAATTGGTTGTAATTGTGCCTTGATTGACTTTTTTGGGGTTTCCTTGATGATTATAGAGTTGCAACTCCTGACAGTTTGGCTTTCTTCAATAATCTTGGCTCTCAAATATTCTTTTCTTAACGGTTGAGAGGTATTGACCTGTATTAGACTGCGTTCAACTAGCTTCTTCTTCTTCTGAACAATAGTAGGAGTGCTCCTCTTCTTACTGATTTTTTTTCCTTTTATCTTCTCTAATCAGTCTAGAAGTCTGCTGAGATTGAAAATTTTCTTTCTCAAACTCCAATTTTCTCTTAATCTCAGTCTCCTTGTCTAATTTTGCTGAATCTTCTTTCAAAATTGAAACTAAGGACCTTGTAGCCTGAGGTGTTTTCTTCCCAGAGTCTCCTCCATGAGTCACCTTTTTGCCTTTCCTTTCTTCTTGTTGATGCTGGGTTCGAACTCTAAGCAACCTTTTCGCTTGCTTTGGTTTCTCCGAAAGAAGTATTTCCCCTTTCTTGTCAAGGTCACTTTCTCCTGAGATTACACCTAGCTTCCTTCTTTATGAGAAATCACCTTTTCCTTCATTGATTTTCCTGATGATTTCTTTTCTCCTTCTACAGGCATTCTCTCAATAGATTGAGATTTTTATTTCCTTGAGGGAGATTCTTTTTCAACCAAGCTTACTTTAACAACACGCTCCCCCTCAATTCTAGCTTTCGTCTTAGAATCTGCTTCTTCTTTCTCCAGATTCTTTTAACCCATTCTACCAATTGTTGTAGAATTGATGGCGCTTTTGATATTCAGCTTCATCATGTTTCCTCTCTCTAGAAGGATTCTAAAGTCTCTAAATATTCTTGTCAGCATCATCCCATAGGGTAAGGCGTTCGAGTCTTTCTTAGTCTTTTCCATATAGTGGAAAATAAAGAATGGTAGATTTATAGGCTGACGATTAAGTAGATGAAATAAGCATTGTTCATCTAGTGTTGTTACCAAATGCCTTGATCATGTTCTCGGTAGTACACAATGGAAAAGAAGTGAGTGTAGTACCTTAGCCTTTGGAACAAGACTTGACGCCTTCTTCTCCTTTGGATCATTACTTCCATTTAACTGTAGATTGATCTGAGTCTCCTTCACGCTAGCTTGTGTCATCCATCTAGCTTTGTTCGTGAGCTTCTCTCCTTTAGATGGACACTCAGTGACCTTTTTGATTATCTCCTTTGTCACTATAACCGACAATCTATCCCCTGTAGATACAAAGGTATCAGCTACCACTTCCATATTCTTCCAGAAGTCATACACTTCATTCATGTAGACTGTCTCTTGAACTCGAAAGAAATTCCTCCACTCGGTTGCTACAATCTCCGATTCAATATCCATCTTGTCCTGCTTCAAGGACTCAAAATCAACAAGTCTTCCACTCGTCATCGCTAGCTCCATTGTTTCTGTAGTTATCAACGAACTGAATGCACAGAGGTATTTCTCAAAGTAGTGAAGTCGGTTTCTGAGGTTGAGTGTGTGAGAAAGGAAGGTCTGAAATCCAAATAGAGTAATGAAGAGCTTTTGTTGAGAGTTCTTCACAGGTCGATGTCAGGGTATATCAAGAGTGTTCTAGAATAGGTGGCCTTCTCAAGGCTATGAGAAAATTTCCCTCCAAAACTTTCTTCTAACGGACGTTACCAGCTGTAACTCACTATTACAGTTATCGTTAACTCTTTCCACCTTTTCATCTGGGTCATGACATGTCAGACGGTTGATTACTTAACATCACCATGTTAAGGTTTCGTCTGATTTCTTTAAATATTTCTTCACTTAATGGCTTAGTGAAGATGTCCGCCCACTGATGATTCGTCTCAACAAACTGAAGACTCACAATCTTTCTTTGAACGTAGTCTCTTAGAAAATGATGTCTGACTTCGATATGTTTAACTCTCAAGTGTTGTATAGGGTTCTTCGATAGGTTGATGACACTTGTGTTATCATAGTAGATTGGGATTTCTCCTTCTTGTACTGAGTAGTCCTCTAGCTGATACTTAATCCACAACGTCTGTGAATAGTAACTTGCGGCTGACATATAATCGACTTCTGCAGTTGATAGAGCAATTGAGCTTTGCCTCTTACTTGACCATGAAACTAGGTTGTGACCAAAAGGATGACATCCTCCACTCGTACTTTTTCTATAAATCTTATCTCCGGCATAATCTGCATCACAGTAGCCAATTAACCTGAAATCTTTGCCTTTCTTATACATTAAGCAAATATTAGTAGTACCTCAAAATTCTTTTAACAACAATGTAATGAGACTCTCTAGGATCTGCCTGAAATCTTGCACACAAGCAAACACTAAACAGAATGTCAGGTCTGCTTGCTGTAACGTAAAGTGAGGAACTAATAATCCCTCTATACAGGGTTTGATCAACCTTCTTGCCAATTTCGTCCTTAGACAAAAGGTTTGAAGGATGCATCGGAGTTGACATTGGTTTTACTTTTTCCATATCATATTTAGTCAACAGCTCCTTAACATACTTCTGTTGATGAATAAAAATCTTTTATTTGGTTTGCTTAACTTACAACCTAAGAAAGAATTTTAGCTTACCCATCATGCTCATCTCAAACTCATTTTTCATCAAATTTTCAAAATTGGTACATAACATTTTAGAGATAGCACCAAAAATAATATCATCAACATAAATTTGAACTATGATAAAATCATTCCTAATTTACTTTCTGAATAAAGTTTTATCCACCTGACCTCTATTGAACTTATTTTCAATAAGAAAAGAACTCAGACGATCATACCAAGCTCGAGGAGCTTGTTTCAAGCCATATAAAGCCTTATGAAGTCTATAGATATGATCCAATTTCTTGACATCCTCGAAACCCGAAGATTGCTTCACATAAACCTCTTCATCTATAAAGCCATTTAAAAAGACACTTTTTACATCCATTTGAAATAGCTTTATATCATGACAGACATCATATGCAAGCAAGATCCTAATAGCTTCTAGTCTTGCTACAAGAGTAGAAGTCTCATTGTAGTCTATTCCTTCCTACTGCTTATAGCCTTGTGCTACTAATCTCGCTTTGTTACGACTCACTCTTCCTGATTCGTCTAACTTATTCTTAAAAACCCATCTAGTTCTTATGATGGACTTTTTAGGTGGTCTGGGAACTAAGGACCAAACTTTATTCCTCGTAAACTGGTTCAGCTCCTCTTGCATAGCTAAAATTTTTAATGGTCTAACCATGAAAGGACTCCCATCGGACATCAAGACTTATTAGGATTTCAGTAAGATGAATCCAGTTTATGGGATTCTAAGTTGGACAAAATCATAGATAAGCTTACGGATATGAAATTGACCTAGAAGAGATTGGAAGAGAAGTTTAAGTAAGTATCAGAAGATCATGCCTCTTCTATTCGCAACTTAAAGGTTTGAATGGGCCAACATTTTAAGGAATTTTGTAAGCAAAGTGTGGAAAATTGTCTGCACAGTATGAAAGTAACATCAATAGAGCCATGTCAGGTTATCACATTTAGGAATAGGGTAGAGCTAGAAGAACCAGTGAGAAATCAAGTTGAACACTACCTTATAGAAAACCAAGAAATCAAGAAAGAGGATGAAGGAAAGGATGAAAACCCCCCATATTGTTTGCCAGATCTTAGTATACCATGCTTAAACATTGAAAAAAAATTTAGTAGATGTCTATAAAGAGAACATTATCCTTCGAATTAGTAATGACCAAGTGACATTCAACATGAATGATGTATTAAAGAATCCAAAGGAGGGCGACTCATTTAAAAAAATTGATATGTTTGAATCTTTGAAGGAATAAGAGGACGAAGAACAATTGACAACAGACATCAAGTTTGAAGAAGCTATAGAGGTCTCTGTTCAAGAAGCTAAAGAAAAAAAGGAGATAAGGGTGAATTAGGAAGAACCAAGAAGAGAAAAACTTAATATCTTACCCGGCAAACTGTTGGACTCCATGGAAGATTTAGAGAGTTTTGTTATTCCTTATTTTTTTAGCAGTTCGCTTGAAAAAAGGACATTACTAAGCTTAATTGGTTTTCATAATGTTATCAATATTGTCCTTTTGATCATTTTGCAATTTGTACCTTACTTACGGGCTACAAAATTGATGTTGAACGAAAAAGGTGGAAGCTTAATTGGTTTTCAAAATCAAGGTGGAAGCTTAATTGGTTTTCAAAATCAATCATCTGTTATCATCATCACTTTATCAGCTATCCTTAATACCTCAAGAGGATTGATTTCTATCGTTCTTACAAGTTCATAATGTTCTAATTACCAAAACTTAATAGAGGAATGAACATATGTACTGTCGCATATGCTTGGGTGGGCATCATCAAATCATCCCATTTTGTCCACATATTCATCTCCCTCAATTTACCAATTTATATCTTACACAATTGATACTTTGATCCTAGACGATATTTTCTCTTTATCTTCGAATTCATTACTCATTGTAACATCATCAATAATCTCAATCTATCCCTGATTGATCATTATAAGCACTTTCATATGTTACTCTAGATTCCTTTAGACTTTAAACTATGGGAACTCTGACTAACAAATATCCACTAAGTCATAGATTGCTTCTTATATCATGTCATTATCAGATAGGTACTCCTAATGAAAATTCAACTTAACCTTTTGAACTTGTACATACATCGCTATCATTCATCTCACCTTCCAATTATCCTTCACATTACATCTTACATATGTATATTCGCCATTGATTCAAAATTATATATGTATAATCATCATAAAATTCTAATCTCAATTTCACTAACACATTCTTATGGAGGATCATAACTCTTGTCATATTAATCAAACAAACACTTAGGTTCCAATTTCATCTTCTTAGGATCATAGCAATTTATGGTTTCCTTACATTCTACTTGTACACTTTAATCTCATCATCTTTACTTGTCTCCTTGTTTTCCTCAAACAATTCATGCTAATATATTCACATTCATATCAATTCAAGTACATATCCACAACAAAATTTCGTCACCATATTCATTTACATAATCACAAATACTGCATCTATGTCTATCATATCGGACTACGTAATACCCATAAACTTTCATTTTCTCACATTTTGTCAGATCATCATTCTCTTCTTACTAAGTCTATTTGCCCGAACTCTTAACAGTCACCTTTATGATTGGCACATATTCCGAAAATTACCCATGTAAGATCTCAATTCTGGGCTCTGATACCACAACTGTTGGACCCCGTTTTCAGAGTCCAACTATCGGAGTTGCAAGACGTGTGTTGTACTGAATCATAGAACGTGAGCAAACACATTTCTTTAACTTCAGATTAGATTTTGGGAAACCTCAAACTGGAATCACAATTTGACTTCTTCAAAACCTTTGTCCCCCATTGTCTTAAGTTTCTAATGACACCAAAACCATTCAATGTGGTTTAAAATTCTAAGAGTTAGGGCTTGTTCCAATTAGCCCTCATTAGTTATTCTCGGTTCATCTTCACTCTCTGATACCGTAAGTGTCGAGCCCTATTTTCTGAATCATTTTTAAACTGAAGCAAATATTCCATGCTCAAATTCCATCTAGATATTATAAGTTTTAGGGATTGAGTTAAAATTCTATTCCTTTAGATAATTTGTAGCTCTATGTCTCTAGTTTTTCTAGACACAAGATACATCTCGTTTGGAGGTCGGATAACAAAGTTAAGGCAGGAAATCAAACAAGGTTCTGTCATCAATCATATTGAACCTATTTCGGGACAAAAGGTATAACTTGCTCTAGGAATATCATATCAAGGTCATTCTTAAAGGGTTCGAAAGAGGACTTCGATATCTACATCTTTCATGAAGACATTGAAGTAAGATTTTGTCATCAAAAGTGTTAGAATTGGACAAACCGATAGGATCAGATGAAGTTAGAAGAAGGGTCAGATCAATTGGGAAAATTACCATAACTTTCACAAGAGAGGTTAGATTAAGGTGTTCTTTGAACGGTTTGAAAGAGATTCAAGATCTACAACTTTTATGAAGATGTCAAAGAGAGAGTCTATCATTTAGAGGGTCAACTTTAAACCAGATGATAGGGTCAAATGAAAGCAGACGAAATGACATCATCACCAGACAATAAGTCCTCACCAGATGATACGTCCTCACTAGACGAAACATCCTCACCAGACGAAGCGTCCTCACTAGATGATATGTCTCACCAAATGAAGCGCCCTCACCAGACGAAGCGTCCTCATCAGACGAAGTGTCCTCACCAGACGATATATCTTCACCAGACGATACGTGCTCACCAAACGATGCGTCCTCACTAGACAACACGTCATCAACAAATGATACATCATCACCAGACAATACATCCTCACCAGATGATGCGTTCTCACTAGACAACACGTCATCACCTAACGATATATCATCAATAGATGATATGTCCTATACTCCTAAGCATCTCCACTTATAAGGACCATAACCTTTGACTCCGATATCCAAAAATTTCATACTATATACCGTTGGAAAGCTAGAAAGATAATTTACAACTTCCCTGAAGACAACTTTGTCAAATTCAACCTAGATAATTCTAGATTTTTCCCTAAACTCAGAACACAAATTTTTCCCTATGGAAGACTTGAAATTTTGCATTTTGCAAACTTGGAATGTCCTGAGCTTAAATATTCAATTTCCAAATTGACTTCATTAAACTTTTCAAATCTCAACTTATTTACCTCATCACCTTCAATTACATTTGATCAATCATAATACCCATCTTCCTTTCCATAGTATCTCACTTATGCAAAATTATAT
>JANZLF010000002.1:13877135-13888312 GCA_026546835.1 Erythroxylum foetidum
AACCATTGAGAAACATTAACGAAAGAAGACGAGAGGAAATAAACTCTTTCAAAGCAATCAACATTTAACGAAGAAGCGATATGGATAAGGGTACGCAAAAAAATTGTCGATCCTATAATTATTTTACAAGAGAAGCCTACGATGGTCGATAGACATTGTAATACGAAGCCTATTATAGCAATGTCCATGGATTCATTCCATTTAAGGATGAACACACCAAATAAAGGTATAATTTTTGAGAGCTTATCTCTAGAGGTGAAGTTGAATTACTAAGTTTAATGAGTAGTTCAGCGTAATTAACTGGTCCCAAAAGTAATTATAGCTACTGATGTATTAGTGTACTCAATACTTACGAATACAACACTGATTTTAATAAATCCTTCAGTCTGAAATTTCCACCAACTTCCTAGAATTAATTATGAACTTAATTATTCTCTTGCAGACGATGAGACTTCAAAAGCTGTTGGTTTGACATGATCTAGTGAAAATTAAGGATAAATATTAATTTTTAGGTAAAAGACTCAGCTGCATATGGACGACAAAGGCAGGTATTGGTTGAGGTCCACGATGCTGATGCTGATACTGATACTGATGCTGATGCTGATACTGTTCCGCTGCAGATGAGTGGATATGTTGTCGGTCAGTTTGTCCTTCGAGTGCTCGTCTCTGTGAGCAACTACTACTACGCTCACTCAACACTAAAATGACACATGCATTTCTTGTTCTTTGTCAATGGAAGCAAGAAACTTCGTTGAATTTTAGTGACGAGCAACCATAATTATAATAAATGAGAGATAAGGGTAGTGCAGATCTATCAAAATCTCGGGAATCGGCGGTGAAGCAGGCATGAGAGGGATTCCTTATTTTTAGCTACACAACAAACAACTAGACAACAAAGAGATTGATTGTTCTTCATGTCCATACTGTACTGAAAACAAGCAAAAATGTGAGTCAAAAACCTTGTTGTAGTAGGAACACCACTCCCTGTTAAGAGATCATGTCATGGGACCCCAAATGACGTCCTATAATGCAATAATGTATATAGCACCAAACAAACAAATCTATGAGAATTGATTGATAAGTAAATGCATATATTTTTCTAGCTTTGGATATATTTTTTCTTCCTTCAGTCTTTGAGTGGTGAAATGATAACTTTTAAAATAAAATTAAGATGGCAGGAGGAGTCGGTCGACCAAATAAACAGTAAAAGGGGACTCTCTCATCTTTATCTCAGCATGCTCCCATTTTGAGTTGAGAAAGAAAAAGAACAATACGAAAGGGGTCCAGCGAGTCCGAACCCATTTTGGGAATAAAGCAAAAGAACAGCACAAAAGGAGTCTAGTGAGTCTGAACCCATTTTGACAAAGCAATAGTGAGTCCGTGGTTTGGGCACACTAAAGACACGCTAAATTAACGCGTTCTTTTGTATGGTAGGTGGTTGGGGGGGTCCGGACCAGTATTAAAACCCCATATCCTCGATCCCACATCCACTCCACGGTCCACACTCTAGACACCACGTATATTATCAACCTTCGTAAATCATAACCGTAATTACCCTGTGTAAACTGTAAATTATCTTTGACTTTCAACAACCTTCTATCATTTCAAATAGGATAATTACTTGTCCGTATGGGTAGTTCGGTTGACAATCTAGCAGAGTAAATTGGGACAAGGATCTGGGTTCAATTCTCGACAACGGGAGTGCAAGAGTCGCTCTGCTAGGCAGTCGACCAAGATAAGTCGTGATTTACCCCCCTCACAACCTGGTCGGGCCTGAGTGTAGGGACAACTGGGGTAGCTAATTCCACCTTTTTGGGACAAAATAGGATAATTACTTATTTATAAATCTATATAATTCTTTTTTCAATTTTGATAACTAAAGTAGTGAAGGATTGGATTCATTGAAAATTTAAACGTTTTAGGTAAATAGCTTATTTTTTATTATTTTCATAATTTTAAATAATAATTTATATATTGTTGGAAATAATATTATTATTTTTAAAAGTTAAATAAATTGCATTAATATCACAAATTATGTTAGATGCAAGAAAGCGACTTCAGTCTTAGTTCAGTTCGAAAAATATCTTAAATTGGGATAATCTAATAAGAATGAAACTAGCTTAGGAAAGGAGCAAATCAATCACATATGTTAACCAAATAATTCTCCATCTGTCAACTAGTTAGGAAGCTGTTCAACTATTTTAACCGACATTTTTTTAAATCGTGTATAAAGTAAAATTATTAGCTACAAATTATTTTTGTACTAAAAACACAATAATATGTAGCAACTTATTAAGAAAAAGTCAATGGCGAAAAAATTTAGCTCCAGATGATAGGCAACAAAAAAATGTAACAAATATTATTTGGCCACATTTTGGTGCTATCTTATTTATAGATTATATGCTATGTTTTGATAATTTCGTAGGTATATTCTTTTAACTACGAGTGTGTAAAAACGTAACAAAAATTATTTGCAACATTGTGTAATATATAGCAATGGCAATTTTACTACATTTTCTATAAAACGTCTTAAGAAGTTTTTTTGATATTTTTTTTCTAATTATTGTTTGTATTGTTATTTGGATAAATAAGTTTTAACTGTTCACCATTAATTTGATCTAATGTCATTATTAAATTGAGTATCAATAAAGCAAAAAAATATGAAGTTGTAGAGAAGCTTTATTAATTCAAATCTCAATGCATTCAATAAATGATAAATACATCAAATTGTACTAACAAAACTAATGAATAATATAATATAAATAGGTGAAACTTTGCTCCTCCCCAAAATATTCAAAAAAAAAGTATGAGTATTAGTTTGTAAACAAAACAAACAATACAAAAAACTATAAATTAAAATCTGCTTGGGTCTAATGTCAAATATTATGGCAAAAAATATTGTCCAAATTGATGCCTTATAACAAATAATAAGCTTAGTTCAAATCAGCTAAAATTATCATAAGAAATTTTATATAGTAATTATATGTTTCAAATTAAAGCAAACACCACATACATAACAAAGACACTTTTTCTATTAAGATATATTATCAAAGTTATCTTCAATCTCAATCAAAGCATACTTAGGTGTTACTTAACTAATTTATGTCAAATTAAATTATACAATTATAGTACAAAGAAACTCACTTGATTAAGATAAGTTACTTTTATAAACCAAGTTGGCCTAAGTAATGGTACATTGTTTTTTATAAGAACTTCAAAAAGGGATTTGCTCGTGTAACCATGAGACACTTATACTACAAAGAATGCAATTGCATATATGACTATGGCAAACCATATAATATCTTGTTTTCCGGAACATGCTTAGGATTTAACTCTAGATTAAGTATTGCATATACATGCATAACATTAGCATTCATATTTGACATTTGGCATAGTTAAATTGATGACAAATGGACTAATAATTAAATGACAATTGGATCAATTAGTATGTGACAAGTGGACCAATCTTGGATCGACATTTAGACTGATTAAAGGGTGACAAATGACAGCATAATGAGGGGATTAGTGGTAGCATAATTGTCGAACAAATGGCTAGCATGCTTTAAGACATATGTCTTTGTAAGTTATTGACGCCTAGCATGTTGATGTGGCAAATTCTAGCACCCAAGTTTCTACTTCCTTTCTTGCTTCCTTCACCAAAATTTGCTCCAAATTTCTCCTCTCTAATTTTCCTGAACCCTAGCCAAATTGTTGCACCAAAACTAGCTTTTTACCTTACGCAAAACAACCAAGCAAACTAGTTGAAAGTTACCTTCATCTTGCTGTCCAAAATCAACCTATTTTTATCATAAGTTTGAGATGAATTTTGCTTGCATGAAGACTTGATTTAATCTGAATTTTGAGCTGAATTGAAAGCTTAACAAGTAAGTGACAATGTGATCTTTATGATATGTTTGGTAGTACGAGAATTATGCCTGAATTGGAATGACATAAATGAGATATTGGTGAAGAAGTATGCTGGAATATTATGAACTGGAGAATTTTCACTGAATAGTCTTGAGTATTTTAATGATATCTTGAGCTATAGATGTCCAAATATGATGATTATTGATTCAACATAAATTAGAGACATATGTCTACAACGTTTTTGAAGAAGTAAAATGTTAATTCTATCTCTAGGCATTTAAAAATCTAGCTGAAATTAGAGTTATGAATTTTGTTACAGTTTAAAAATAGTTTGAACTATTTTAGGTGTAACTTTCAGTATACTGAATCAAATTATATGATTTTGGTGTTATTAGAAGCTGGAAATATAGTGGAACAATTGTCTAGAAGAAAGTACTACTGAAATACACCATTTTCCTTGTCATAATGATCATGCAAAGTTATCTTAAAAGGGGGTGTTAGGATGAAAATGCTGAGGTGTGCTGGAATTTGATAACTGGAATGTTTTTACTAAACATACTTCAGTATTTTGGCTATATTTTGACCTGTAGATTTACAAATTAAATGATTCTTGATTTAAATTGAACTAGAGACATTTGGCTAAAATGTTAAGAAGAAATTGAATTTGAAAGTAAGTCTTGGCTTAGGAAGTAGAATTATCAGGGACAGAAATCAGGTCCTGTTGTTATTGAATAAACTTTATTGATATAGGCAGAATCAGACAAAGATGTCTTCAAAAAAGTTATATCTTATTCTCTTAGTTTTTTATTGGTATAAAGTTTGTAATTTTTGGATATTGGAATTGAGAGATATGAGATGTACTACTTGAATGCATGATCATACATCAGCCAAAATTTCAAATGTACACAGTCTGTCGTATTTTAAGCATAACTCATAGAATAATGAACCAAATTGAATGATATTGATATCATTAGAAACTTAAAACATTGGAGAAGAACTTTCCAGAAGGAAGTATTGCCTAATTTTGTCATTTACCTTATCAGAATAATTATGTAAAGTTGACCTGAAAGCATGTTATGAAAAAACAATCTGAAATGATCAATTGGGTTATGAAATTGATTTCACAATGTTTTTTTATGGTCCAAACCCTAAGTACAAATTAGATTAATGAGGGTATCTGAATGATATGGTGAAAAAATCTTGATAAGATACCCAAAATTGTCATTGAACATGCATTGTGCATATTGTCTATACATTCATGTGTATAAAGAAAGACTTATACATTTGTGCAAAATTGTGATATATGTAAATGTGTTTTGTATGATATAGAGGAGCACATTGGACACCAGTCGGATATTGCTAAACCATCTAGGCAATAGCATATTGGAGTGTACTGTGAGTAACCTAAGATGGTCTCACCTTGATTTGTTCTGTTTATTACTGAATTGAATTTGATATTGATGAATGTGTATTGAATTGTGTACTAAATTTTGGACAATAATTGTCCGAGGCATTCGATGCATGTCAATATCATTAAAAGTGCTACTTGTATGTGAATGAGACTGCCTACTTCAATATTTTGATTCTCAATTGGAAAGTTGAATATCGGATTTATGTCTGATGACCTTTGAATGATTTTTGAATTCTCAACGAAAGTTGAATACCGAACTTAGGTCCGATGACTATGAGATTTAGATTGTGAGTTATGAATGTCTGATATACATGACTTAATTCTGTATTTGATGCATTTCATAAATGCATGCTCAGATAAAGGTATTGTGACCGGAGTAGCCAGTATGAAAGTTTTGCTCCGTAATTACTGTTTCTGCACGTAAAGCTATACTCCATGATTCTGTTCTGGTTGAGCCCAATAGACCAGTATCTGTATATGTATGTGATAGGCTCTCAGTCACAATAATAAAAACGAATGTGAGTCTCATGCATATAGCATTCATATATGATTGAAATTCATTGAATGATTTGTAAAGATAAAATGTAATAATAAATTGATATGAATTGTGTCATTATATAATGATTAAATTTTGTTATATGAGTGAGCCATCGAGGATGGTTACTCAACTGAGTTTGCAAAACTCATCAAAAATTGCAGCATGGCTTTCAAGGTTTAGTAAAGAACTTTACAGAGGCTCCGAGTAAGAGTTCCAGATTGGGATCAATGTGTGCCTGTATATGTCTTCAGTGAATTTTGTGTTTTTGAATTATGTTCTGCAAGATTTGTACAAATTGTATGTTTATGATTTGGTAATGAAATGACTTTACGATTGCAAGTATTTTGTTCTCTAATGGGCCCAAGTGATTACTGAAACTTTGATGAGTTCAATAATAATTATAATTTTTGTAACTGAAATTGTTTAAAAATAAGTTGGATCAAAATTTATTATTGATTTTCCACATATATGTACATTGTTTCAAACAATTTGCAATGAGTTTTAACCGATGGTTGTTTTAGGGTGCCGCTCTTGCAAGCTTTATACTCGGATATCACTCAGGATGTCGGGTACATGTCTTGTGAGAGTGGGGTGTTATATTTTGCTATCAGAGCCCAGATTTAGTATCTTACATAGGCATTTTTTTGAAATATGTGTCAAGTTATATGCATTTAGTCATGTCATAGCAGACAGTAACAACTGATCCACAGTCTGAGTTGCATGTATATGAGTCACATACTTGAGCATTTCTTAAGTTTTTGAATTGATGGAAGTAGTGGGAAGAATAATGATCTGTCTGAAAGTGAAAAAATGAAAGTTTGTGGATATGTAGATATGGGAAATAGTATATGGTCAGATATGATCAATAATGATTTAATGCCTTTGAATTGGTGAATGTATTATGGAATACGACATCAATCATATATTGTGGCAATATATATCCCCCAATGCGATATAGATGTGAATATTTTATCGTGGATTGTTTGAGGAAAATAGAGAAATAAGTGGAAATGATGAGATTAAAGTATACAAGCATAATGAAAAGAAAAAAAATGATCCTAAGAAGATGAACTTGGAACTAATCTGGTTATTGATTAATGTGACAAGAGTTATGATCCACTATAAGTGAATTTCAGGATGATTATGTATCTATAATTCCGAATTGATAATTGAACATACGTATGTATAACGATATAATGGTAATTGGATGAAGGTATAATGATAGTGATATATATAAAAGTTGTCACGGTTAAGTTAATTTGTTATTTTATGAACACATATTTAATAATGGGATCACCATGATAAGTGAGAGAATCAAGTACATACGTATTATATGGGTGGAGATGTTATAGGAAGCAATCTATGATATATGAACATTTGATAGTTATAGTCCCTATTGTTCAAAATCTAAGATGAATTAAAGTAATGCATGAAAGTGCTTATAGTGATCAATTGGGGATAGATTGAGATTGTTAATGATGTTATGATGTGTGATTAATTAGAGGAAAAAGAAGAAGGGCAAGATTGTGGCATAGTCCCCTCGACTAAGGACAGGCACTAAAAGAGAAGTGTTGACCTAAATCAAATGAGATTAAGGTATCCTAAGCATAAGTTATTAATTAGTAAATTGTCTTAAATACATCTTTAGATAAGATGTAAAGATTTTGATGGTATATACCAAGGTATAAAAGTAATGGATATGCTTAATGCTTCACTGAGCCTTATTATAAAGGATATTCTAATCATATAAGTTATGACATAAATTGATCTTACTGAGATATGATGAATAGTTAAAATTGATCTTTTTGAGGTACTAAGCAATGATGAGAATAGTTGATTGATAAGGATTAGATGAACCATATAGTTGACAGTAGCAAGAAATCTTCTTTAGAAGAAAAATTACACCTAATAAAGTTAAGTAGACTAGATGGTTTACCTTTAAGAATGAACAAAAATGGAATTAATTAAAAGTGAATATTGGAGTTCTATTCCTAACAAAGACTCAAGCATAAGATGTAGAATATACTACTGAGAGTGTATGCATTTTGTTTGATGTAAAGTATCCAACTATGTGATTGGATTTTTGAAATTAAGGTGACACTCTTGCTAATGTGAGGAGAACTTAGGCCCACAATACATTATGCAAATATGTTTAGGAAATATAAATTTAATTTGATGAATGTGTTGGCAACATAAGAAGTTAAGATTGTGAGTAAATCTAAACGAGGGGAGAAACTAGTAAGAATGGTTCGACATTGCAATAAATCAATGGGTAACAAGAGGAGGTCGAATGAATGGAGAAAATCATTAAGAAAATGAGACAATAAGGGAAAACCAAAAATAACATGAGATAATATTACTTCATTGAGGAATTGATTACTTAAGGAATTACGAGAACTAATCGTGAGTACATAGAGTTTTGACAATATTTATTTGAATTAACAATGGCCCTAACATTATTATGGCTTTGAAGGATAACGTGATCCAATTTTGCTTTAATTAAATAGTGACTATGATCATAAATGATATTTGAATGTATTCAAAAAGTGATTTTAAATGTATTTGAATGTATCCAATTTTGTTTGATGAAAGGATGATGATGATAATGAATTGTTAAATCTTATACTTGTGATGTATTGGATAGAATAACAATTAAAAAAAAGATAATATTTATATTTCATTATTACTAATGACTTTATATGATTAGTATATTGAAGCAATGATAATATTGAAGCACTTCTATGAGATAACTGTTGTAAGTTTATTTTTTTTTTGTTATGTATAGGGAATGAGATTCGTTGGTGAATACCTTCATAACTAAATTCATAAGAGTGTGGATTTATGTGAGGAAAATACAATATGAGATATTTATGATGTAATATTATTTTTCCTATAACTATATGCCTATTGCAATGACTCACCTTCAATAGTTACAATTAAATCAATTAGTAATATTTGATACCAGATATAAAATGCTAAGCCTTTGAAAGAATCAAATTTAATGATTAAATGATGTTAGCATGGTTGAAGCATATATTATTTATTAAATTTAGAACTAAATTGGGTAATAAAAGTTTATGAGATATCTAAAAGGTTGGATATAATCTTATAGATCCATTGAACAAATTGTTTGCTTCAATGTATACTTATAGAGTAATAGTTCTAAAGATAAATAGTGAGCATAAGACCAATTTGAAAAGTTCAAATTTCATGATAGTACAACCAATTGGTACTAGTGCCTTTGATTATGCAGTTGATGTATTGTTGAAAGGCTACAATACGTTGAAAGATTCACTTTCATGATAGATTTAAAGAGTTTGTTTTAGAAATACTTGTGAATTTATCATGTTATCAAGAAGGTTAGTGAGAGTATATTTATCATCTTTAGTGGGAGTATATAGAGACATATTGCTCAGAGAGAACAATAATTCCAATTTCCTATTGTCAAAAATATAATTTTCCAAGAACAACTTGTGTTGGATATGAAAAGGTAACAACATAATCATAGGAATTAGATCTATATAGATAGGTTTTAAGTTATTCACCTATTATAAGTACAAGTATATAGATAATATACTAAAGATGTTTAGTATTTGAGATATGAAATACTTTATCCTAACTAAGGTTTATTTTACTTAGAACAATATCATTTTAAAATTAGAAAGGTTCCAATGTAGCAATGGTTGGTAGTTAAAATAATATATTTCATTTTAAAATTGGAAAGGTTCCAATGTAGCAATGGTTGGTAGTTAAGATATAATATATTTTTCATTTAATGGAAATTATTATTTGGATCGATAAGTTCTTTATTGGATTTGATATAGTTTCTTACATTGTTCAAGACAGTAATGTATTGTGGAACACTAAAGTCATTGGGCATGTAAAAAGAGCTAAGATCTCATCAAAGATTCAAGGATGTGTTTATGCAAAATTTTCTTAGCTATGATGACAATTAAGATTAAAGTTATAAGATTTAAGCAAGTGCTATAGAGAATCTTGTAGAGTTCTTTTACTAAGCCACTGGTTATAGTGATATGATATATGATACTTAAACGATTGGCTTAGTGTAAGTGGGAGATTGTTGGTTTATGCCTTACAACTAATCGATTTGGTTGTAGTTTAATGACAATTATTTAAAGAAATTCTTTTTCTTATAAATGTTTAGATGTATATGAAAAATTTTATGGGATAATTATACATTGTAAATAAAATTATAATGAGATTATAATTATGAGATTGATAATACATTTACATATTATCTCTAAATTATTGCTAGTCATTGTTCTATTAAGACTAAACATTAATAGAACGTAAAAAGACTAACACACATTATGTTTTTCCTTATGAAGGAAGTAATTTATCTCATAGGCTAAAATATAGAGATACTTAAACAAATGTATGGGTGCCTATTAAAGAACAAGTTCACTAAACAAACCCAATATCATAAATTCATTTGGAACATTACTTGTACGTCTATGAAAATTCTCATTATGATGATTGTATAAGCATTACAAGAGTTAAGACATTTAGTGACAACTTTTTTGTGACTAATTATCATTTCATCATAGATATGAGGTTTTTTTTTTACAAAACAATTGATTGACACTACTGTTTGGATTAACTATGATGATTTATATTTTTTCACTAATACAATGGTAATTGTGACAATTTAGTATCTTTCACAATTAAATTGTCAATATTAATATATTAACAGTGTCAAATTTTCTTTTACCACTAAGTTTTGTCACTAAAAGTATATGCAATTTGGCGCCAATATAATTTTGGCATAAATGAATTGTAATTGTGACAAAACATATGTTAGTCACTAATACTTTCTTTTTATTGTGACAAAACATAATTTGTTCACTAATATTTTTCTCTTGCTGTGACAAAAAGATTTACTATCACACAATATTTTACTTTTTGTGACAAAAACTTTTGTTAATAAAAATTCAATTAGTTAGTATCTACTTAATATCATCACAAAAACAAAACTATCACTATAGTCGTTACTATTTATAATTTAGTGATAACTCTTTTATGACTAACTATCATTTTTTTGACAAAATAATTGATTAACACTATTTTTTGGATTAAATGTGATGATTTTTTGTTCACTGATTTAATGATAATTGTGACAATTTAATATCTTTCACAATTAAATTGTTACTAGTAATATGTTAATAGTGTCAAAATTTCTTTTATCATTAAATTCTGTTACTAAAAACATATGTAATTTAGCGCCAAAATAATTTTGGCAAGAATGAATTATAATTGTGACAAAATATATGTTGGTTAACTGCAACCAATCACAACACCCAAATGTAATAACATAAAAACGACTATATTAACATTGCATCA
>JANZLF010000002.1:13903014-13915881 GCA_026546835.1 Erythroxylum foetidum
CAACATTTCACATAAAATCCATCTTATATCTATATCATACTTTTCATTTGAATTTCATTTCATGAATTCCTTATTTCCTTACACATAAATGATTTCCAATAATTCACTTAACAGTTCTAATTTCCATAAAAGGTTCGAGGCCCAACACTCACAAACCTGAGAAGGTCTGTTTAACAGACCTAAAGTCCGTTTAATAGACATAGGTGATATCAAACTCCCTCCATCTCCAATGGTTCCTACTTCCATTCTAACATCACTTGCACTCATAATCTTCTCAAATTCACTTCTTCTAATGCAATAGCACTCATTAAACATTCAATTACCAATTTGGTTGCTTTAAACTCCCAAATCTCAACTCAAATGACTAATCACACACAACAAATTCTCATCATTACTATAAATGTTATGTATATACATCCTATGCAGCACCACTAACTTATAATGATCATATCTCTGGACTTCGATATCCAAAAATTGCGTACTTTATATTGTTGGAAATCTAGAAGGATAAGCTACAACTACAACTTGCATGAAGACAATTTTTACTAATTCAGTGTAAATCAATACAGTTTTTCCCCTAAAGTTAGAATACAATTTTTACATTAATGAAAAGATTGAAAATGCAAAGTACAAAATTTGAGAGTCATAAGTCAAAAACACAATCATATTTCATTATCATCAAAAGATAATCGTTTTACAAAGTTTCAATGGCATTTCAAGTACAATACATCAATTTTCCAAAATCCCTAAATTACACAAGATACTTGAATAATAATTGCTCAAAATGCAACTACAACCTTGTTTTACATAAATTACTCCAACATAAAACAAAATATGCAGATTCGGAGTGATGCCTTGACTCTCAGTCACTCGATCTCTTACTCATCACCTAAATATGGGACCCAAAGGGGGTGAGCTTAAAGCTCATGGGTAACAAGTTTATAACCGAGAAACAAGCAAAACCATTGAAATATTTATTTCCATTGTAAAATTCATATTGAAATCCATGTAACACATATTTCTCAAATTCAAAACTTATCAAACAATTCATAAAAATCATAAATCATGAATTCATCAAACTTGTCACAAATCATAAACACATAAGTACATCAGAAATGGTTTGGATAGTCCAAAACAAAACATACTACACATTTACCATAAGGGTCCTGTGTAGTCGTGAACAGAACGTACTATCACAATCCCACAAAATGATTTTTCGTAATCGTGAACTTGTCGAAGTCTATGAAGGAACTCCATGCCACTAAAGGTTAGGCAGGAGAAGCCGTTGGTCAAAGTGCACTTGACTTAACTTAGGGTACCATCACAAATCCACATAACATGTATTTCATGACTTGAAAACGGATTGCCCAAAATGGCACTTTTTTAAAAACATGATTTTCTTAACATATTGCCACAAAGGCATAATTCAGAAACATAATTGTCTATGAACATGAAATATTTCACATGCATTTCCATCAAATTCATATACCAAACATAAAACAGTTTCTCAAGTCATTCAAAAGCAATAATGCAACAATTATGAAGCAATTTGAAATCATTTTATTTTCTTGCTTTAAAAGAAAACATTCATGGCTCAGTACTCAATTATAAACATGAAGCTCACCTTGAATTTCCTTGCTTAATCCTTGCTCAAAGAGACCTCTCCCCTTGCTCCTCTTGCCTCTCTTGTCTCCCTTAAACATTGGCAAAAATCTCCATTCAATAGGAATTTAAATTGGAAAACCTAAAGAAACATATACATAAAATTGACCCTAGAATATTTAAACTCATGCATTTCCTAAGCTCTTTGAACCAAAATCCTTCCAAAAATCCAAAAAATTAAACATAAACTTACATTGAATCTTCACCAAACAATGACTTTCTTGGCTCCAATGGAAGCTCTAATGCTCCTCTTTCTTTTTCCCTTCTTGAACAACTTCAAAATCACTCTTTAAAATTAAGAAAAATTGAAACCTAACTTAACTTTCTCTTCTTTTCTCTCTTCTCCACCGAAACTCTCTTCTGCTCTCTTCTATTTTCATTTTTCTCTCTTCTCTCCCTCAATCCATGTTTTTCTTGTCCATTTAAAATCAAGACAACACTTCTTCTTCCAATTATGCCCTTAATGATTGAGAAATGTCCAATTTGTCCTTCTTTCAATGCCTTAAGACTTTCCAACTTAAGTGATCTTCCAAAAATGCCCCCATGCAATTTTACCACCTTAACACTTTAATTCAATTAACCTATGATATAAAATTTTACTCACATTAACATGCTAATTAACTCCAAAAATAAATTAACCTATCAAGATCTCAAAATTAATTTAAGTCATGCCTAACTCCTTCTAAAAATACAGACCTTTTCTGATCAAGTAATTGAAGGAATCTGATAACACTACCTTCTAGAAAAAAAATGTTTCTCAATGTCTTAAGTTTCTAATAACACCAAAATTATTCAATTTGGTTCAGAAATCTGAAAGTTATATCCTAAACAGTTTTGGACCATTCTTATGCTGAAACAATATTCTATACTCAACTTCCATATAAAATTGGCAGTCTTAGAGACTGAATTGAAACTTGATTTCATCAACCAATTTATAGTCCCATGTCTCTAGTTTACTCTAAATAAAAAATAATCTCATTTGGATAACTAGAGAAAAATTTATGGCTAAAACACCAAAGCATACTCACTGAACATGTTTTAACTACATTTTTTAGTTTTTAACTTCCAACATTTCACATATAACCCATTTTATACTTAAACTATCTTTTCTACTTCATTTCAAATTCAAGAATTCTTATTTTTATTTACACATGACTAATTGCCAACAATTTCTTATTTAATAGTTCTAACTTCTAGGAAAATTTCGGGATCCAATACTTCTATTTTCGGTATTACTTGTAGTACATTTATCTGATGTTCACTTCATATACTTTCTACCATAATTGCTCATCCAAAGAGAACATTCTAAAACAAATGTTTCTTCATTCTTTTTCTACTTGGATTTAGAAAAAGTTCCAATTTATCAATAGATAAGCCTTTTGAAGTCAATGGTTTTTGTCTAAAGAAGGTCCAAAGATTTAGTTTGAATTTGTTAATTTTATTTCATGCCTACCAATAACATATTTGAGCTTTCTTCTTCTTGTTATTATATATAGATAGATGATATGTTGTATATTCTAAAAGCCTTCCATTTTATAAATATAGTGAAAATGGTTGTACCTAAACTTATTACGATTAGTATAATTACAAGTTCTTTATTTGTAACTATTAGCATTTCCTAAAAAAATTGAATTAGCTTGTTATGAATAATGTTTTACAATAATAATGATGGATATGTTATATGCAAATATTACAAGAGAATGTAAGTTTAAAAATGGATATGTTATATATTGTTGGAATAAAATTTGTATATTGCATATTGTTGTACTAAGGTTATGAAATAAATAATGGGTCAAAAAGTGTCAACTCATTGCTCACTTATGAACTAAAATTCAACAGCTTTATGGCTTAAAGAAGATAATAGTAACTATAAGTTTTTTTTCATAAAGTGCTTTAGGCATGAAGGAATAATAACATAATCACCTCATTAAGGCTAGAGGATGGTAGTGCTATTTGTAACCAATCTCTGCTTCTGGAACATGCATTGGAATATTTAAATGTATGATTTTTGCTGAAGTATCTATTATGTTATTGATAATATCATTTAAATATATGCCTTTTGTTGACATATTTGACTTTATAAATTTTTGTGAATATGTATATAATGGATAAACATGGAAGCATAAGGTTTTTTTATGGTGGAAAGTTTGTTGTAGAGCTAGAGTTGAAATACGTTGATAGGGAATCAAGTATTTTTTGATAAGGTAGACCTATATTTTGTTAGCTATAAGCGAATATGTGAGATGAGGAAGGAGTTAGGATAGCTTCAAGTCGATTAGGCCTATTACAAAGAACCTAATTTTGAGTTTAGTGAGTCTTTGAAGTTGATTGAGTCAAATAAAAGTTGTCTACGGCTTATCAATTTGATTAAAATTAGTGAAAGGATTGATGTATATGTAAATCATATGTTAGAAACCCTATCATTTGTACCTGACATATTGCCTATATCAAAAGGAGAGGATGGGAATGCGGAGGGTGAGGAGGAAATTTGTGGAGCCATAAAAGGTGTTAGTATTGAAGGTGTTAGTTTAGGAGTTGAAGCAGAGGTGGATGATGATGGTGATGAGCATCACAATGGTTTTATACATGTTCAAATTCCTGATGAACACGAACCAGTTGAAATTGAGTTGACAAATTTTGGTAATTCTATTGGTAGTGATCAATATCCTAGCGAAGAAGAGCTTGATGAGGTGTTACTATTAGGCATAAGCCATCTGATGCTGAACCAAATTGGAGATTGGAATGGAGTTTAACTCTATAAAATAATTTAGAGAGGGTATTGTGAATTATATAGTGCGGACAAGCTACAATGTCAAGTTTGAGAAAAGTAAAAGACGTCAGATGAGAGTGAGATGTATTGAGGGATGCCCATGGGAGTTGTATGTCATTTGTGACAAGAATGAAGGGTGCTTTAAAGTGGTGACATACAATGATGAGCATAGGTGTTTTACAACCAACAATGGTTTCCGCTAAGCTCTTAATGAGACATTTTAGGGACAAAATACTTGAGAATGATAATTAAATGTTATTTACAATGATAATTAAAACATGTAGATGTCTATAAAATTTATTTATTAATTCATGCACCTGTATCTCTTTTTTGTAGTTCAAAAAGATTATAAATATGCTTTGATGCAATGAAAAGAGGATGGAGGCATTTGAGGCCCATCTTTGGTGTTGACAATTTTTTTTTAGAAAATTGAATTCCAAGATCAACGAGTGAGTGCAGTTGTGAAGGATAGGGATGGAGCTATGTATCTATTGGCATGGGCAATTATCGAGGTATAGAACAATAATTCATAGACTTGGTTTATGAGTTTGCTGGCTTCGGACTTGGAGTTGGGTAGTGGTGAAGGACTAACAATAATATCGTATATGCAGAAGGATTTTTTTATTAGTTGATTAACGAGCACATTATATTGTGTTAACTTTATCTATTCTATTGTTATAAGGATTGATTAGAGTAGTGCAAAACATAATACCATATGCCACTCATCATATGTGTGCAAAGAACAAATGCCATAATTGGAATAATTCGAAGGAAAAGTCTTATGAAAGGAATTTTGGAATTGTTCTTGATCAATATATGTAAAAGATTTTAACAAGTTGTTCAAAAGATTGGACAAAATCACACCTGGATGTGCATCATCATTGCTCAAATATCCAAAGGAGAGATGGGCATGATGTTACCAGTCCTTTAAATCTAAATGTCCCGTTGTTAATAACAACATGAGTGAAACATTCAATGGATGGATATTGCCGGCTGGAAGCCAACTATAAGCATCTAGAAACAATTAGAATAATGGTGATGAAGAGGCATACAGAGAGGAGACAATTTGCACATGGCTGGAAATCAGAAGTTACACCAAGGGTTGTGTAGAAATTAGAAAAGAATAAGAAAGATGCTATGCTGTGGAGAATTTTCTGGAATGGTCATGGAGCATATGACATTACCTAAGGTGATGCCGCACATATTGTGAGGATTGGTAGAAACCAATCATGTAGTTGTCAGGCGTGGAAGTTGTATTGATATCTTTACAAGTATGCTGTAAGTGCTATTTACCATTCGAAACAACGACCGGAAGCATATGTGGATGAGTGCTACAAGAAGTCTAAATTCATTACAGCGTATAAGTATGTTTGACAACGTATTAGAGGATCAATTTTTTGGCCTGTAGTTGATGATGAAGATTTAATAAACCCCCAGCCAAAAAAACCATGATTGGAAGACCTAAAATAGCTAGAAGGAGAGGAGTAAATGAGCCTCCTAAGTTATGAAATCTAAGCAAATCTTATAGATAAGGACAAGTAAAAAAATGTGGAAAATGTGGCAATTCTTGTCACAATGCTAGAAAATGTAACAATCATTCATCAACTTAACCAGCTTAGCAATCTCCAAAGGTATGACAAATTCTTTATATGTATTGCTTCATATAGCTAATAATCATTTATGGAATTATTTGATTTATATTTATTAGGTCATTCATGATGTCTTCTCACAACCTGAACATATTGTTGACTAACAAAGCAATATTGTGAGTATATTTACTAGGAATGTCAATGGGCCGAGTCACTCCTGCTTGACCCATCCCGACGCGAGCTAGGGTGGCCTGTGACCTGACAGGCTAGGATAGGTAGGCCTGCGGCCCAGGCTGACTGGCCAGTGGCCCAACCTATGGCCCAGTCGGTCACAGACGGGTTGAGCCAACCCGATCCACCTTATATTTTTTAAAATAAAAATTTCAAGAACTACTTCGTTTTTGAAGTAATGATCGAGTTACAGGTAGGTTCGGTTTGTGGCTCGATCGAGCTGACCATGGTCTACCCGTGACCAGCCCGTGGCCCAATCAAGTTGAGCTAAAACCGAGTCGAGCTGGGACAAATTTGACATCCCTAATATGCAATCAACCATTATTGGTTTCTTTCAAGATTGAATATTGTTAGCAACATGTTTATTTGTAGGTTGGTAGCTCTTTGCATAATCATAAATGAAAGTTTGGAGACATTGATCCATATTCATTCAAATTGTCTTTCAAACCAAGAGGTTCGGGGTTTAAAGAACAACCTAGCATAACTTCTCAATAATTACAAACTGAACCAATGAGGCGGAGATCATGAAGAAATTAACTATTAGATGATCAACCTTCTCAGTCAAGTGCAAATAAGGGAAGCAATGTAGTTGACTCACAGATTTTACATTAATGTTGTCTATATAAATGGATAGATAGCATAAATTTTGTATATAAACGAATTGTGATGTAATCACTTTATTGATATTATCACTTTTATATATAATCACAATTGGACATGCTGCTCCAATTGTTTATTCTGATATCATTTTTGTATTTAATTATTTATGATGAGGCCATATGAAAAATTAATTCTTTAAAAGATTATAACTATTAGTTACGGCCATTGAAGCAATTTCATGAATAACAAAACAATAAAGAAAAATAATAGTGCATAATATACAAGTTCAAATGAGGAGTTTTCATTCTCATAACTCAAGTTTTTTAAAAATAGTATAATTTACTTTTACTTGTCTTGAACAAACCATATTTTTAAACTCATCATAAGTACAAGAACCACAACAATAATTAGTACAACAAATCTCAACTCATTTTTATCTTTTGAAAGTAAAAAATGTCTCCTTTAATTATTTTTATTTGCTCCTCCATTTTGAATGTCGAATGTGATTTAATTGTGCTTCGTTCAACCTCCTGCTTCAAACTATCTACTTTTTTCTTCATGTTATGAATTACTTCAATAGCTTTGTCATTAAATTTATCATCGTACTACTTAAAAATTCACATTTTCCAACATGAAATATCATTCATAATTATTAGGCAAAAACATTAAACATATATACAAATAATTTTAACTTATCAACAAAAATTAAGCTTACAGAATATTTAGGGCATCCATAAAATCTTCTTCCTGGGTTTGTTTTTACTCCATAGGGTTCGTAACACAGCACTTAAACCATAATAACACACCACATTATCATTATTTGAATCTAATATAGTGTTAGTTGAAGAAGTCCCGTCCATATATTTGGATAGTTGGTGCAAATTTATGTAAGTACTCTTACTTCTTCTTATCAAAGGTCGAAATAGTCTGTCAACATTCTAAAATAACTCTATATAAAAATCATTCATATATTTCATATATATTCAAACAATGTGTTAGGAGTAACAAGTGTCAATTGGCTTCACCAAATTCATTAAAATTTTCCTTGACCCCATTCCATTAATTTTCTTTATTAAAAATGTCACAAATTTTACATATGATTAACTTTCTCCATATAAAAAGACACAACACTTTAGCCTTTAGTCTTGTGACTACCCTAGAATATACAGAAATCTCTCATATTTCCATCTATGTTAGTCAAGATTTTCTAAGATATTCACAACTATATCAGGTAAGAAAAAATGTTCTAGATATAAAATAAGTCCAAAAATCCAATGCAAACTTTGGAAATAACTCTAGGATTTGATCAGATCCTCCTTTACAATCAGTTTAAACATCCATAGATACTCTTACCTTCTTAGATTACTTGAGGCTATCTACTATTCAACACTGCACACAAGATTTCGAGTGTAGCTTCTTAGACCTATTCTTAAAATGCTAATGATGCTCAGACCAATAAGATAGGAAACAAGTTACATGAGACTAAATAGGAACTTACAATAATTTTTTGACTTATACTTTATGTTTAGGCAATGATAAATTCAATATTGTATACGTTTCCTCTCTAGAATAGGTCTTGTTAATTATATTCCTTCTATTAAATTTTCATCAATTCTTCATGTTCCTAATTTTCCTAATAATCTATGGTCTCTTAGTTCCCTTACAAATGAACTTAATTGTAAAGTTGAAATTTATCCTATATATTTTGCATTTTGGGAATTGAGCACAGTGAATATGATTCGCTATACTAGATTGAAAGATGGTTTGTATGTGTTACATAGGAGTAGTCATGTCTTTTAAGACTCAAACCATGATAGGAGATTCATTGTCTACAAATCAATAGTTGATTCAATTACATAAGAGATTAGGACATCCATCGTGTAATGTTTTAAAAAGATAATAATAACCAAAGTTGTTTAAAAAGTGCAATTTCAATTTACTGTTTTTTAATGCTTATGAATTTTCCAAGCACAAAAGACATTCTTATCCTTTGAATGTCCTAAAAGTCTACTAGGGTGATGCAGTACTTTTAGCTATATTTTTTATTAATAAAATGGCTTTGAAATCTTACAACTAATATGGAAACACTGATAAAGCAACATAGTAGCATATAGTGAAAAATGGTTGGTGTATTGATCGATAATAAGTGGAGGCAGACTAGAGATCATAGACAAAGAAGACATTTTGAAAAGATACATTGATACTCACTTAATAAAGCTAAGGTCCATATTCAATCAATTTTATTTGGAAACAATATATAGATTGTTGTCATGGAAGAAGAAGACACACAAAGCATAAGTTGAGGCAACCCATAAGCACACAAACAAACAGATTTAGAGCACCACACAAAACATAAAAGGTAGATAACAACAAGCCTACCATGTTGAAATGTTGACCTCTAGATATAGACACCCGATGAGCGTGTGAGTTAAGTTGTTTTGTGTGTGTGACGACAATAACAATTGATTACGATCCAATCATCTAAGGAAGAACATAGAGGGATTA
The DNA here is from genome assembly GCA_026546835.1 of Erythroxylum foetidum. Lineage (NCBI taxonomy): Eukaryota > Viridiplantae > Streptophyta > Magnoliopsida > Malpighiales > Erythroxylaceae > Erythroxylum > Erythroxylum foetidum. The sequence continues at coordinate 13,912,372 of JANZLF010000002.1, forward strand.
GGGATGAGGAAGAACACACAAGGAAGAAGAGGGAAGAAGTACTAGATAAGGGATTCTATGGGAAGAAGATGGCAGATTACGGGTTAGGGATTATAGGATTTCGATTAGGGAAGAAGATGGCAGATTAAGGATTAGGGAAGAAGAAAACGGTGCATTTCCATGTCTATACAAAAACTCTGCGTGTGAGGGAGGAGGGATTGGACAAAATAGTGTGTGTCCATGTCTGTCCCAAAATGTTGCAAGTGAGGGAGAAAGGCGATGGTGCATTTTGTTCATGGATGTGGGAACCACCTTCTTGACACATCAACATCGGGTGGGTCCCACATCCACAGAATTTTAAAAAATAATCCACGACATCGTGAAGGTGGGTCTCACATCCATGGAATTTTAAAAAATAATCCACGACAGCATTTAATGGGCCATGTCAACGGATGACTGACGGTTCCCTAACAACGTCAATGCACAAGGTTCAATCTGAACGTTTGGTAAATGTTAGGGTTCAATTTGGACATTTTGAAATGTTAGGGGCTATTTTGTACATTCATGAATACATTATGGGCTAATTAGCCCTTTTGTCTGTGTCATATACAATAAAGACCTTATCCAATTACCATTAATTTGTTCATATTTATATATTGGTTATTGAGTTTCAAACATACTAAATAAATCAATCGAGTTTATATAAAAATTATGAATTGAACTTCCAAAATTTCTATTATCCTTTCATTTTATTCTTAAAAAAATTTATTAGAGCCCGTTAAAATGAAAATAATTAAAGACTTTATTCAAATACCATTCAGTCGTTCGTATTTTCCAGATGTAATTATTGTTTTAAACCTAACAAATGACTAGTCGAGACTTTCTAAAATCCCGTTGTATTTTCATTTCATTCTTATCCTTTCTACTTGTTTCATCAGAGTCTTTAACATATATAAAATATATTAAATTAGCATAGATTATTAGTTTACTACCATTGCATTTGCCGTTAACCTTTACTTATAATTCAACCGACAACTATAGAATTCTTAACTATCAGTATACATGATATTGCTTAGCCCTAACTTAATAAAAATTATTCAATAGTTATACCTTTATAAGGCTCTTTACATAAGAAAGATTTGTATAATCAAATTGGAGCCTTTTTGGGTCAAAAGTTTATTTTGAAAAGTGTTCATCTACCATCAATTGTTTTGGTTTGTTCACATCAGAACCTAGTCATCAATTATGATTCAACTTAAAAATGAGAAAAACTACATATATATATTTAAGTAATGTTTCATAATAGAGGGTGAAGAGAGAGAATTTTTGTAATTACTAATTTAATCTTTAGTTTTATATATATCTTAGAGAACAAATTTCTAATCTTAAAAGTTTTATATGTTTACTCTTTCTAGTAATATACATTTTTAGAAAAAAGAAAAATAAAAGAAAAGTCTTGCATAATTGTCCAAATTGTAAGGTTATATGGAGTATGTCGCTACTTTTCACCGGGAGATCAAATTGTAAGGTGACATTGAGGCAATGGAGGGCTTTTCTTCGGTTATAGATGACAACTCTGAACAAATGAAGTTTTTGCATTTTTTGCAAACACAGCTGTCCTTGAATTTGCAAGGACGACTATGAAGTAAATCACACGTTATTACAATGCTTATTATACGATGTATAAATGCACAAGAAGGGGGTTGAATTGTGTATTTCCCCTTTTTTGAAAATCCTTCAAAATCGTTTTGTCAAAAGAAAAACTTGTTCTTTTCACGAGAACTACTGTAAATCAAAGTTAATTGTATTCTTCGAAAACTTGTTTGAAAACTAAGTAAAATCGAAACTTTGAACGATAAAAGAGATAAGCATAGAGAGAAGTTGACACAATAATTTTTATACTGGTTCACCCCAAACCGTGGGCTACGTCCAGCATTCAGATGTCTTTCTGAGATTTCACTATCTCTGAACAACTTTACAAGTATTCTTTCTTTTTTAGCCTCTTCAAGTCTCTTTACAGTCAGTATTCTTTTACTATTAGCCTCTGCAGGCTATCTGTACTACTTTCTTACAGAAATATGTTTTGAGCTTCGTTACAGTAAGATAGCTCTAGCTATTTGCACAATAAACTCTCAAGTAAGCTTTGAAACAATTGTTGTATGCGCGTATGTATGTGTCTGTATATGTGTTGTAACTTTGCAATCTTTGACTTCGACTTATATTTATAGCCTTCATCTGCAACTGTTTCTTGAATCTTGCTTCTTGAATCTTGAAAAAAATGGTTATTTAGTTAAGTTTTATAACTAACTCAAACTGATTCTTGATTTAGGCGTGATTTGCTTCCGTCTACTTTTCATCGTCTGCTTTTTCTTTCGTCTGCTTTTGGCTTTCGTTTATTTTTTCAATCTCCGTCTTCTTTTCAATCTTACGTCTATTTTTTTAATCTCTGTCTGGTTTTCAATCTTTCGTCTATTTTTTAATCTCCGTCTGCTTTTCAATCTTCCGTCTGCTTTTCAAATTCCTTTCATCTTCATTTAACAGATGCCATGTCTCACTATTTATAGGAATAGGTTGTAAGTATGCCTTTACTAACCTCCTCGGTGTATCCTTGATGATTATTGAAGTACCCTTGTAGTCATAGGTTGAACTTCTTCAATCAATCTGATTTCCAATTCGTCTTTCCCCAGAAAATCAGAATAGTTGTATGGAACTAAACTGAGTTCTTCAGATTCCTCTGGTTGAATCTGTACTAAACTAAGTTCTGTTGATTCCTGTTGATGAACCTTAGTAGGAATAACATTTACCAGACTTAGTTCTGCTATTGTCTCTTGTGGAATAGCAATAGGAGTATTCTGCTTCTGACTAACTTCTGCTGATTTCTCTGGTAGAACAACAGTAGGAGTAGCCTTCTCCTGTCTTGGTATCTCAGCAATTGAAGTAGTCGTTTTCTGACTAACTTCCCTAGCAGTAGTAACACTGTTCTTATGACTAACTACCTTAGTCTTCTTCACTGCCTCAGTCAGTCTTGGAGTTTTCTGAGGTTGGGTTCTCTGCTTCTTAGACTCCAATGTTCTTTTCCTCTCAGTCTCGTTGGCCTGTTTGGCTGAATCTTCACTCAAGATCGAGACTAGAGATCTCATAGCCTTCGGTGCGCGAATCTCAGAGACTTCTTCCTAAGTAAGTTCTCTGGCTCTCTTTTCTTCTTGCTATCTCAGGGTTCGAGTCCTGGGTGATCTCTTCGCCTTCTTTGGAATATCACTCATAAGCTTCTCACCTTTTCTCTTCAAGACACTTTTGTTTATACTCCGAACTTGACTACTTTCTTTTTGAAAAATCATCTTTTCCGTCAAAACTTCTTCAGATGATTGTCTTCTCTCAATCATGGGCATTCTTGTACTAACTTGAGATTTAGAACTCTTTGTGAGAGACCTCTTATGTATCCGCTCCCCCTCATTTCTAGCTTTATTCTCAGAATCTGCTTCTGCTCTGTCCAGATTCTTCAAGCCCATTTTTCTTATAGTACCCGAGTCG
>JANZLF010000002.1:13934398-13948113 GCA_026546835.1 Erythroxylum foetidum
CTATTTACTATTATTCTTATTATTATTTAATTATTTATTTACTAATTATATTAAATAATATTATTAAATTTATTATTATTATTAATTTTATTCTTAATAATAATAAGGATAAAAATATATGTTTATACTCTTCATCAAGATAAAAAAAATTGAACAAACAAACAAAAATTACTTGTCTTTTAGAATAAAGACAAATAATTAATTATGTACGCAAATGAAAAATAAATAAAAAATATTTTACTATATACGTTATATAAAAAAATTTCGTTATCAGTAGAAGTGGAATAGTTAATGGTTGTGGCTTTAAAATGGCTTGTACAGGGAAGGACCTAGATATGTCTGTGAAATTTTAAACAAAAATAACGTCGTTTTAATGTTGAATAGAGTAAGACATGCTAATATTAAACAGAGGATTCGTACTCCTCGTATATATGGTAATTAATGTCTTAAGGATTTTATACTTTTAATTAATATTATAAAATTAGACCAAAATTTGAATTTTGAATTTAATTTATCATAAAAATTATCTTCCTCCAATAAGGTCAGTAAAGCTTTTTGCATTTTTAAATGAACAAAAAGAAAATAAAACAAAATTTAGTAAGTAATAATGTTCTAATTGAAATTCTATTAACAACAAAAATATAGTTTCTTTAAGGGTAAAAGAATTATAAGTACACTGGAGACAAATTAGCTAAGTATTAAAAAGTGTTGCACTTATTCGAGTAATTTAAAATATGGATAAATTACATTTGTAATGATATCTAAATTGGTTTAGTGAATCCCTGTAGCATAATTTTTATTCAAAATTAGTGCTATGATAACAAAATTATTAGTGTTAAGAGTTTGTGATATTAAAATGAAATGACTATTATAAATTAATCTTATTGGGAAGAGTATTAGCATAAATAATTTGATATTTTCCTTATATAATGGACATTTTTGTTAGGACATTAATAATAAAAAAGAATAAATATATTTGCAATAAATTGAAACTTTAAATATTTGATTGATATAGTTTATAATTATATCTAGTATTATAAAATTAGATAAAATTCTATATTTAAATTATAATTTACCCAAAAATATATAATTACTTAATCCAAAATTATTTTGAATGAGTTCTAAGTATTCTCTAAATTTTTATCACCGGTTTAAATGTACCAAAAATAGAATACCTACGCTTAGAGTTGTTCAAAATTATATTAGGAAATATCGAATGTTAAACTTGTTATCCCAACAGTAAAGGATTATCTTACAACATGTAAACATAAAGGGATCAAATATGATTGATGTTGCCATTCCAATTAGATTAATAAATTTTATATATAACAATTAAGATAATTTCTTTTTTTCTTTATTTTTGAATTTATATTGACTAAACATAAATAAATTAACTAACTTATTTATTCCGTAAGTTTAAGTCACAAAATTAAATAATTTAGATTTTAACAAATAATTTGAATAATTAGTTTTCATATTAAGTCCAATTCTACCTATCGACTTTATGACAAACTTTTATCCAATAATAAAACCCAAATTGTTAAACTCCAATATTGATTTATTGTTAACAATATATCTATCAAAAATTAATTTTTTGTTTAATGTTTTGATGTAATTTTTTAATTATATGATTAATTATAATATTTTAAATATTTTGAATTGTTTTAAATTTTATATTTGCATGATAATTAAATAATCTTTTTCATATTAATTGTGGTTATTATTTATATAAGAAAATAATATTGATAAAATCAATAAATTGTTGTTTTAAATTTCTATTATTATAATTTTTGAGAAAAAATGATACAAAATTATAAAATATACAATACAATATACTTAAGGACTAATTGACAATTTAAAAATAATTTAGAAACTATTTCATAAATTAAAAAATTACTCAAAACGATACTCGATATTAACTATTACCGATACAATACCGTATTGTAACTAAATTCAATATTATGGTCATTACCCAGTTGAACAAGAAGTTTTTCTAAACCAGAATATTCGACGGTAAACTCAATTAAACTTAATACTTATGTTCATGCTTGATCGAATTTGAATATAAAAATCCAAACTTAAATTCAAACTCGATAAGTATAACCCATTTTACAGTCAAACACTCGGTTTTGTTTTCTTGAAAATAACTTTTGCGGTAGAAAAAATTTTTTATTCATCCTCCAAAAGCTGAACCAAACATACACTTAGCATACGAATCCCAGCCCGAATTCAAACTCTATCAAGCTAACCCGAATTCAAACTCGATCAACTTTACATCCGAATGCAATTCCTAAGCTCTCTGGCGTGAAGACAATTTACCTTTTCAACCCACCCACTAGCTGGACCAACCCCAAAATCAGGCTTTTCAAAATCTACGTAAGGGGGCTGAAAGAGTAGAGAGTAGCTGGTAAGCACGCGAACGAAGGTCTGCGTAGTCTTTGTTATAGGATGAACTTTACCTTCTCTGGTTACAGCGATTCATAAATGCAAAATAGGGCCAAGTCCATGCGTCTATTAGGAACAACATAGTTGTTAATCTATCAAAATTACCACCACTTTTCCAACGATCGGAAAAGCCATAGAGCACCACAAGAAGTTACCTTCCATGTTAGTGTCTCAACAGGAGATCGGTTTCATGAAACAAGCTTCACATACGGATATTTCATGATATCAAATAATAGCATATTGTAAGTTTTGAAATAAAATATGTTCCATTCCATTATCTATCTGATATATTTTATTAAAAAGCACCAGTAAGAAATTACCTCCAAGTACTTAGGAAAATAAATTAATTAAGAATTGCATCTACTATCATACAAATGCGGGTGGATCACAAAACATAGCATAAGCATAAAGCCACCAGAAGAGTGGAGTCTGTGCTTAGCGCCTCCCAGACGCCACTGATTCAGCAGAGAAGAGGTGCTTTACTCGTGAAAGAATTGAATCCTGTGCAGGATCATACGGGTGGTCTTTTGAAGGAATCTCCAGAATTGCTGGAACTGGCTTATTATAGCTATCAACCAAAAACCTTATCATATTTGCAACCTAAAAATCAGAGTGCACAAAGAGTGATGAGTCGATCTATGGTTTACGAGTAATACATATAACTTGTGGCATGAATTTGTAAAACGTCTACATTTTAGGTTGCTCCAATTGGCAATCCAAACATTTAATCTATGTCAAATGAGTAAGTCTAAATACTAAGCCCCCAACAAAAATTGGTCAACAGTATCCAATGTAAATGATGATAATTCCATAAATGCAAAGTTAGGCAACTAAGTACGGTTCCGATGTAATGTATTCTATAGAAATGACGTCAAGACAGCGAGTAAAGAAGCATGAGCTCAGAAATGAGTTATTAAACAGCTCTTTGATCAAATCTCAAGGTACTCCAGTTACATTAATCACATATCGAATCTTCCCACTATTGAATTCAACATACGTGTTTCACATTTCCAGTAATATAGGTATATATATATTAAGGAAAAGGGCATTCAAGAACAACTTTGTGTATTAAATGATGCATGGGAAACATGTAGTAATTTCAGATATTAACAATTACAAGTCTAAGAAGCAGTTTTCACTTAAAAAAGTTCATGAAATCATGTAGAGACTGCAAAAGGGGAAACTTACATATTGGCTTATCATCACAATTGCAATATCCTCCCTTGTTGTGAACTCTTTAAATGCATCTTCAATTTGCTTAACAGTTGTCTCTAAGAGAACAAACAAATAAAGTTAATAAGAAATTAAATAAAACTCAATATAACTAAGAGAAAAAAGTAACTACTTGAATTCTTTATATGACACCATTTAATCAACCTCAGACATTATATAACGGATCTTAAAGTAGTCTCACAAGTTCTTGTTTCCATGAATGGTGACATAGGCTCATTCAAACTATAGTTTCCTCATCTACAGATCACTCTTCACATTGTATAAAAATATCTGCATTGGCTCTAAGTATTTGAAGTACAAGAAGTAGAAGAAAAACTTTAAACTAGCTTTCTACAAGAGATAATTGACAACATGGCTAGAACTCTGAACAGTTATATATTTATTCATTTCCATTTTACCCAAATGATTATAGAAAACACAGACTGCAATAGAAAATCAGGTGTATGTATTTATACTTCAGTCTTTTTCATGTTTTTCGTTATCTCTACACAGTGCCTGTTTGAATTATAAGCTGAGGACGTAGAACACTTTCCAAAATCAAATAGGTAAACCATAAAGTTTGAGCCCAAAAAGGAAAGTTTAGTATATAAAAAGAATTATTTCCTTCTAATCCACTCAGGTTCAATTCCTAAAACAGGAAATATCTACCACTATTTTATATATTAGAATCATTTATGTCAACTATACATTAAATAAAAGTAAACACACTGACTCACTCTGCAGACACTATGAACTTCTAGTCTTACAACATTACACAATCTCTCAAAAGGTGGAGCTCATCCAAATGTGAGGCACAAGAGGAATGAAGAACTATGATGAGGTTGTAATTAGAAAAAATCCATGTTGTATTAACTAAATTATGACTAGCTTGTAAGAATATATTGGTTGAGTCTATCTCAATTATGCATCACTCAGAAAAAGAATTCATAAATCGAAACCATACTCGAATCAACAATAAGATAATTTGTCTTCCTTCGCAAGTCCACATTTCCCACTCCAGCGAGTAAAAATCCAACGACTGTATCCTATATGACAGCAATGAAATATCAGGATTACTAAAACTGATGGCCTATTCATAGTTCAGTGAGTAATTGGCAGAAAAGAATGTCCACATGTATGTTTTAAATGATTAGTGTATGGTACGTGAGGACATATTGCATGCTGACAGTGAAATCTACAATTGCACAATGATGAAGCAAACACCTAAAGTATCATTTTGTTACAAGGAATCAGACAATCAAAACAAGAAAAAGGAGTCAGAATGAGTCCCGGAGGAATTGTAATCAATTGAATCGGAAAATTATGTTCAGTAGAAACAATTTTGGAGATAAAATAGATTAAAATGGGGGGTGGGGGTTGCACGAGAAAGAAAGAAAGATGTCAGGCCAACTTTGCTTCAATAGGCACACCGTGACTAGTAAATATCATCACGTACTCATCCAATATCCCATGCTTGTGTGGAAGCTTGTATAAACAATGTCGTCATCTAAATGCAAATGAAACATGTACACAAAAAATTCACTGAACTTTATCCACAAGCATGAGATCTCTTCCTCTACCCTCCACTAAGCCCCTAATTCAGTGGAAGCAACGAAACAACAGAAATTGTATAATCACTCACAAACAGAGCTCAGATCAGTTCAGCTCCAGTGAGGAATGCGGAAGTGACCACAATTTAACACAGATGCGCATATCAAGAAAAATATGTGAAACATTAATTGCTCTACAAGATTAAGAAAAACAGGAAAATAACTGGCCCTAAAAAATGCTTGCTTACCTCATCTGCGATCATTGCAATGAGGGCAGAGTTGCTAGTACGAATTTGAGTTTTGTTAGCCATTCACTACAAATCTGCACTCGCTAAAGAACCCAAAATAAGGAAATAGTAAATTAAGACTGCATCCACAGAATTTCCAGCAAAGCAAACACCTTTTAGAAGATCGTAGAAACATGCTGTCCCTAATTTACATAAACCAAATTTACAACACATGCAGTCTCAGCACAAGCTTGTTATCACAGTTCAAGAATAGGAGACTCGCTGAAGGTAACTTTCAAGTATCATAAGAAGCAGCAAAAGATCGAGCTTAGAACTAAAGGGCACCCAAATGAAACCAGGGGAAACATGAAATAAACCCAGAATGCAAGAAATAAAATAAGATAAAATATTTATAGAAATGATATAAAGTATGAACCAACCAAGCAGTAACAAAATCTTGAAGAGGAAAGACAAATCCCAAAGCCCAACAGAAGAAGAAATAAAGAAATGAAGAAAAAAATCATAAATTGGTATATAATCGGGAAACAACAAGTCTTGATCGCATAAAAATTGAGGAAGATTTAGTTTGATTTTTCCAAGGAATCAGATTTAGATCCGCGTTTCCATGTAGAAGGAGGAGAGAAATGAAGAAACGAAACAAAGATTGAAAAATGAAATTCAAGTGACTGTGATAGAGGACGAGGATTACACCAAGCTGTAGATGAAATTGGACACTTTCTCTCGCCCCCTGTTCTCACCAACAAACCAAACGCTTCTTCCTTCTTAAATCAATATATGTGAATAACTCCAATCAAAATTTGTTGAAAACGTAATTAATTTATAAAGGAAAATTTTGCAAAATGAAATTCATGTCTTAGGCAGCCGGCCCGGCCCGTGGTCTAGGGCCGGGTGCAAGGCCGAGCCGGATCAATATTACAAAATAAATTGACTTTAGTCTTCTTAGATTAGACCTAACCAATAATCATACTTATTGTCGTCTATGGTCAAAATTAATTTTTTGCGAAAATAAAAAAAAAGTGAAATTATTGTATTTTAACTTTAATTATTTTAAATATAAATATATAAATGTAAAATTACGTAGTAAAAGGAAATAATTCCCTTTTAAAGTTTCAAAAAAATTTTAAAATTATTTTATTTTAAAAACTTTTCTATGGTTCAATTTTTTTAAACATTATATTAAAAAATAACAATCAAATATAAATAACATAAAATCGTACTTATTCAATTTTTAAATTAAAACAAAATTAATTAAATTTTATTTAAAATAATAATTTATTATAATTATTAGATTTAAGAATTTAATTAAACTACAATATTACGTTTTTGTTATTACTTTTAAAGAAAATTTAAAAGATTTTTTAAAAAAATTTGAAATTTAAAATTTAAATATAGTTCACCCAAAATTTTAATTAAAACTACTCGTTGCAATAATGTGTATATTTATTTATAGCTTGACCCAGAAACGACCGTCTCGTCCTTTTTCGTTTCTTCTCTTCCCCTTTGCTCTGGCAGCTGATGGCAAATCCTACTACATCCAGATACAGTCTGTAATGCATCACAAAGCCCTTAAAAGTCCAAAAATACTCCATCCGTTACACCCATCTCTGTCTGTCTGTCTGTCTGTCATGGATTCTTCTGCCAACGCCGTGCCTCCATTTCTCAGCAAAACCTACGACATGGTGGATGACCCTTCCACCAACGCCGTCGTTTCTTGGACCAACAACAGCAATAGCTTTGTGGTCTGGAACGTCCCCGAGTTTCAGAAACACCTTTTGCCCAAGTATTTCAAACACAACAACTTCTCTAGCTTTGTCAGACAACTCAATACTTATGTGGGTACACCTTTTTCATATTTCATTCTTTCATTTTGTTTGGCTTTTCTCTCTTTAGATTAATTGGTCGTCCTTGTAGATGCGAAATTCTAGGGGTGAGTTCGTTTTGTGACATTTTCACTTCTACTGAGTCCATTCTCTGTTCTGTTGTGCTTGGGATATGCTTTCTACTGGTATTTTGTGGAAGCTGTTGCTTTCATTTGTAGAAGACCAGATGTTGTTGTTAGGAAGGCGATTCTTTATGTCAATGGAAATTTTTTTATCAAGAGAGTTTGAAATTATTGGACGGACTTATTTGGTTCAACAACTAAATGGAGCACCCTTTTGAGATTTTAGAATTGCTGTTGAAATTCATACGGTGTCGGTTTTTAATTTACATGTTTACTGGATGTGAGCCTGCGTAAGCTAGTGATGTTAACCGGCTCCAAGTCTAAGAACTGCTTGGAGGAGCTTGACAGTTAAATAGTTTTATTTCTTTGACTGATGTTGTTTATACTCCATACTCCCAAGTTATTTGGTTTTTCCTTTTCCTGCAAAACCATATTTGGCTATGTCGCGGTGTAAGTGTTTGAGCGCGTCCTTTCAATCTTTTCGTTTCCACTTCATGATGCTCAAGTCAGGTCCATGACTCCTTTTTCACCATATATAATTGTTTTGGTCAATGGTTCCTTCCTTCTTTTTTTTTGGGCGGAACATCAGAATTGGAAATCTGTACAAACAGTCCTCATCCCATGTACCATTCAAGATTGGAACCTTGGGTAATGGGGAGGTCTGTTGGTGGTTCTTTAAGCTGTTCTGCAATTCATGTCAGCATGGCGTGTGAGTTGTGTTAGCTTTTCCTTTTCCCTCCCCATTTCATTTCACCAGTATATGAGTTCACGTGTTATGCAAAAGAGGTGTAAGTCTATAGAAAAAATAAATTGGAAAATTTAGTCAACCACAAGCCTTAATTTGGTGGAATGTAAAATGACAATTGAGTTGACAGCAAAGACAACAATTATTGAAATTTAAATTATGTTAGGATTCCATATTAGATAGAAAGTGGTAGTAAGATAACTGTGTTATTCTAGTTTAGGATATGTTATTCTATTTATATAGGACTTAAAAACTTACAAAATTTCTATTAGAATAGGATTTAAATTTGTTATGAATCCTTTCGTACTAGAATAATAGTTCTAAGAACTTCTCTATAAATATGTGTAATCAGCACTTTATCAGGAAGAGAACTGGAATTTTTCTACCAAATTTGAGTTTTTAACTAAAAGGTGTGATACTTTCTTCTACGAGTGATTTTTAGACCCTAGGAGCAATTCTTATTTTTCTACCCTCTGTTGTTTATGTTCCTTACTACATTCTAACTTAAAGTTCTAGCGATCAAAACCCTAAATTCTAGCGACCAAAACCCTAAATTCTAGCCATATTAAACCTTAAAATCCTATTCTAAAATTTTCAGCAAATAAACCCTAACAACCCAACAATACCTAATCTAAAATTTTAGAATTCCAAGTTAAAATCCAAACCTAAAACTTGATATTCCAATAGCTTAATCGCATCCATATTTCCTAATCTTGTAAGTTTTAGCTACTAGTTAATACTAATTCTATTTGTCCTACATCAACATGTCGTCTACGAGAATGAATGTTTTTTCTCATGTAGGCTTCATGTAGTAGCTTAAAAAGCGATTGATATGATCGCATTGAGCAAAAGGTGATTAGGCAACGTCTTTGGAGGAACACTAATCCTATTTGTTAAACATAGATGGTAAGGGTTGAAGAAAATACTAAACTTTGTAAAATCTAATACAGGCTTAAGGACTTGAGTCATTTAACTATAACATTTGAATTATAGGTTCTTGACTGATTTATAATCAATAGAAAGGTTGTATATTGGTGTGGTTTGTCCTTGCCATCCGCTATCAAATTTACTAGTTTTCACATTGATCCTTTGTGTTTATATTTTGACCTTGCAGGGTTTTAGGAAGGTGGATCCAGATCGCTTTGAATTTGCAAATGAGGGGTTCTTAAGAGGGCAAAAACACCTCTTAAAGAGTATAGCTAGAAAGAAACATGTTAATTCACATGGTAATCAGGCACCTCAAGTGCAGAGTTCCTCAGTTGCTGCCTGCGTTGAAGTTGGTAAATTTGGACTTGAGGAAGAGGTTGAAAGATTGAAGCGTGACAAAAATGTCCTTATGCAGGAGCTTGTTAGGTTGAGGCAGCAGCAACAATCTACAGATCACCAATTGCAGACGGTTGGACAACGTGTGCAGGGGATGGAACAGCGGCAGCAGCAAATGTTGGCTTTCCTTGCAAAAGCTATTCAAAGCCCTGGCTTCTTAAATCAGCTTGTACAGCAGCAGAATGATAGTAATAGGCACATTGGTAGGGGAAGTAAGAAGAGGAGACTTCCCAGGGAGAAGGAAGAAACTTCTGCTTGTGAAAATGGAAATAATTCAATTAATGGACAGATTGTGAAGTTCCATTCTTCTATGAATGAAGCAGCAAAAGCAATGCTGCATCAGATTCTAAAGATGAACCCTTCACCTAAGCTGGAAACACCAGTAAATAGCTCTGGTCAGTTGCTGATTGGTAATACTCCTTCTTCCAGGGTCTTAGGAACTGGGAGTACTTCAAATCGCACCTCAGGTCTGACACTTTCAGAGGTTCCAACTGCTTCTGAGCCATCATATTTACCCATTGATTCGGGTTTTCCTGTCAGTCATGCAACTACTGTTATTTCGGAAATCCAGTCTCCATCTTGTTTGGCAACCTGCCATGCCGAAACAAATTGTGCTACTACAAAAAGCATACATACTTCTGGTCAAGATAAATGCATTTCTGATTCAACTGGAATTCAAGGAAATATTCCTGGAATCTCCACTGCCATTCCTAATGCAAGTGTTGTCGGATCTGGGATTGGGCATGCAGAGTATATTGATCCATTGTCATGTGCATTGGATGCAACAAGTCCTTTAGAAAATGAGGCTCTTACTCTTGATCAGAATATGGATGTTCTTGTGGAAGGTATTCCTAAGCTTCCTGGCATTAATGATGCATTTTGGGAGCAGTTTCTTGCAGAAAGTTCATACACAGATGATGCAGATGAAATTAATAGCAATGAACAGGAGTTGCTACCTTGGCAACAAAATGAGTGGAACAAGTTAGAACAGATGAATCATCTTTCTGACCAGATGGAGCTTCTTACATCAGAAGGCAGGAGCGCGTGAAAGTCTTGTCAATTGTACATAAGTTTTTGCTCTGCAAAGGTAACTTTTAACACCATTTCTGACGACAGTGGGAAGTCTACGAGTTCTTCCTAATGTCTTGGATAGTTATCTAGATCAGGCTCACCCATTTCAGCTTTGAGCCTTGATCTCTATTTCTAAAAGCCAGCATAAGTAGGTTTGTCCTAATACAATGTTTGTTGCCAAAAGTCGGGGGCTATACTGGAAGTATAATTTTTCCCTTGATTGTATCACAATGTAAATGCATACGACGAAAATATTTTGCCATGCAGAAACTTTCTTCCCATCTGCCAAAAGTAGCTACATGTGCATGACTATATGACAAACGATTTTTTATAGTTTGAAATGTATGTTTATATGTACAAATTCATACAACACAAAAGCTTCCAACCATCTTTCATCCATTGCTACTCTGGTAAAGATGTACGTGATTTACAATTTTGGCTGCACATTTGTTTCGCTGGTTGTGTTGAAGTGCAAATAAGTATGGCCCTCATCATGAACTCGAACATGATGAGACTTGAACGAGAAAAATATGGTATTGCTTTGAAAATTGCTTCTCTGATTCTTTGCAGTGTTGGGGTACTGCCCTGCTGAGCAGACAAAGCTTTTGTTCAATGAGAGATTCAAGACAAGTTCTGTTTGATAAACCTTCTTTCACCTTTAGCGTGTGTACTGAATTTTTAAGTTTGCTTCTTAGAAATGCATACATATATATAGATAAATAGATAGCTAGTATTGCAAAACTTGTTAAAGGTTTAGATGTCTGTCTTCCCCACCTACTGGAAGTTTACAGGCTTACAGCAATAATGGATGAGACAAGGCTCGAAATAGTATGATATTATATTAATGCAGCTTAATTTAAGTAGAGCAATTTGCAATTTCAAGTGGAAATTAGTTTGTTGGTGAATGATGGATATTGGAATATTTTACTAATTTTAGGGGAAGTTCTTCAATTGATCTGACAATAATTTTTGTATTTAAATATCTGGCCCTTTCTTCAACAATAGTTTGTCATTTTTCTTGGCCAAGTCGAACTATATAATGTTAACAGTTAACTACTCTTCTTCTATAAAATTCTTAGCCTTTCAAGCTAATTGTCAAGAGAAAATGACATGATAAATATCTATAATTTTTTCCCAGATTTTTACTGGGTGTTTTTATTGTTGTATTTACCTAAAGATTGCAAGAATTGTTCAATATATATTCATATTAGATCAAGAGGTCAAATGTAAATGAGGAAACAACAACAATAGGCAATGAGTTATTGACTTAATAATAATCTATATCTATAAGCCCTATCTTTTATTTGTTCCAGCTTATGCAAATTTAAGAATAGAATCACATTTTTACATTATTGTTTCCTCTTTAATTGTTTTTACATTATTATCTGTCTTTAACTCATGATAGTAATCAAACATGTTATTTAAGGAGAAGATACTACTTTGAAGGTTTCATCCGCAAAAAAACACTTTAAGTGCATATATTTTCATTAGTTTCTAATTAGTTAAAAGGTAAAATTAAATTTCAAAATTTAAATTTAAATTTAAAATTTTAAAGCTAAATATAGTAGTATAGAGAAGTTATTTGATAGAAATGGTGAAGGTTTGTGCATATCTTATGTTGGTTATTCTATGGTGAAATCTTCTAATTTCCCATCATCTTTTTTTTAAAATATATAATCTAAATAACTTCTTGCATATCCCAAAAATCACCAAACATATCATAAGTGTTTCAAAATTTGCAAGTGATAATTATTGTTTTTTAAATTTCATCATTTCTTTTTTGTTAAATCCCAGGACACCAAGCATGTCCTTCTACGAGGATTTCTTGAAGATGGGTTATACCAATTTCAAGAACTGCATATGGTCAAACCATCATCTCCACCCCTTTAAGTTAACCCATGACTTCTGGCACTTCATTCATTGCTGCTGCTGCTAAGCCCACTGCTACTGCTGCCACTGCAAAAGTGCTACATGTGACTAGTAAAGAAAGTAGAAAAAATAGTACTATGGCATTATCATGCCCAAGGCTTAGTCATGCCTCTGAAAGCATAGTGAACAATGTCTTGAAGTATTGTAATGTCATCAAAAGCGATAAAAAATATTTCCATCAATTGTATTGCTGGCTCTTTAGGGAAAGTACATAAACACTCTTTTCCTATCTCACACAAAAAATATGGCAAGCATATACAATTAATATACTAACATATGATGACCCTCACTAATTGAATTTTCATATAGATGCCTTTTCTCACTGTATGTAGTTGTACCCATTAAAGAAAAAATCTGAAACACTTGCTATCTTCATTTCCTTTAAAGTCATGGTATAGTTGTAAGTAGGCTACAAAATCAATACCCTTCAAATTGACAATGGAGGAGAATATCCAAGTAACTCTTTAAAGCAATTTCTTAACCTTATGGATTCACTCATAGGAATGGCAATATGTTAAGCTCGCCCAAGTAGTCCAAAAAAATTTTAGTCCGAGCCAAGGACGGAGCCACAATGGGGGCAAGTGGGGGCACTTGCCCCCACTGGCGCCAAAAAGTTTTATATAAAAAATTTAGTATTTTAAGTTTTTGATCTTATAAAAAAAATAAAATTTTGCTTCCATTAAAACTTTGCCCCCACTAAAAATAAAATGTTGTTTCTATTGAAATTTTGCCCCCACTCAAAAAAATTTCTGAATCCGTCCCCTCCGAGCCAAAGCCAAATTGGACGATCCAAAGTTTGATTTTGGACGATCCAAAGTTTGATTAAGCATAGTCTAGCTTGATTATTTTCTTCTTTTTTAATTTAAAATTAAAAAATGACTTTATTTTATTAAAAAAGGCATCATTTTTTTAAAAAAATTTCAAACTTCAGGTTGGACTGAGCCAAGAAGCCTGAGTTTGAGCCTATCTTGAAGTCCAAAAATTAAACAAAAGCCTGAACTTCAATTAAAATCTGGTCAAATTGGGTCAATTGACTTCCCAATCACTCGTCATCTTAGTTGTCCATATATCCACAGGTAAAATGGAGTAGGAGAAGGCAAACACAAACATTTGGTTGAAATGAGGCTCATTCTTCCTTACCATTAGTCTTTTTGTTGGACCCCGAACCTTGAATGACAATTTGACTTAGTAATATGAATGATTAAGTGGATGAGTTGATTGAAATTAAGTTAAAAATCTAGAAATAATGA
>JANZLF010000002.1:13999585-14015796 GCA_026546835.1 Erythroxylum foetidum
CACCAAAACACATTTTGGACTGAATTACCACCTGAGCATTATCAGACCATAACTTACAACCTACACATCAAAAAATATCATACTCAGTGGTGTTAGAAAGATAACATATACATCTTCAACTTTCAGTAATACCAATTTTGGAAAATCTGTCTCCTTTATCCTAGAAAAATTCTCAAAGTTTCAGGTCTTCAATAATGGAACCAACATCTGGATACTATTCATCCAGCACATATATCTCAACTTCCAAGCGAAATTCAAAGCTCTTCAAGCCATAATTGGGCAGAACTTCCTTCACAGGAATTCTAGCCATACTTCTCAAGTTTAATTTAAAGCAAACCTCAACTCAATAGCTTAACCACATCAAAAGTTATAAACAAATACCTGAAACATATGCAAGTTCCATTTTTCAGATTTCATACTAAACCCTACTCCTTTCATGCAGACATCAATACCACATCAATAAACATCCCATTTAGTCAAGAATTCAGCCACAATTTCATCAAGACAATTACTTGAGTAATTCAATCACAATTAATTTTCCTACTAAAATTCCACTCATCAACATGATAAACTTCATTCAAAACCAATTCAAAACATTTAATTCACACAATTCACATATCCAACATCATTCATCCTCACATAAACATGACTTATGCCCATGCAATCCTACCATAAGCTTTATTAAATTAAAGCATTATGAATCACAATAATGCTTCTAATTCCTACTTTAAGGACATATAACTTAAATTCTTACCTAAACAAACTTCAAAGCCTTCACTCTTCTAACTACCCCAATTGCATGTGCAAAAATTGTCATTCATATTTATTTAGCGACCATATTATGCATGAACATACCGAGATAAGTTTACAAGCTCATAAGTCCCTAAAAATTACAATAAAGTCATCCCTTGTGCCCTTAGTGTATAAACAGTGATCTGATTTAATGAACCCCATCGAGGATAGTTTAGAGGATAACTCTTTGTTTCACTGTCTCCCAACTTGTTTTAAGCCATAGATTGATTTAATAAGTCTGCATATCTGTCCTTCCTTAGCTTTGGTGCAACCTTGTGGAGATAGCATATATAGCTCTTCTCTATATAACCATGAAGAAAAGCATCATTGATGTCACATTGGTATATTGGCCATTGTTTAGAGGCAGCTATAGCAAAGAATATTCTTATTGTTACCACCTTTGCCACTGGAGAAAAAACTTTTGAATAGTCAGCCCCCTCCCTTTGACAAAATCCCTTAGCTACAAGTCTGGATTTCAATTTCTCCACTGTCCCATCTAAATTGTTCTTTACTTTATATACCCATTTCGAGGCTATGTCCTTCTTCCCTTTAGGTAGTGCTGTAAGTTTTCAAGTTCCATTCTTCTCTAATGTAGACAATTGCTCATTTATAGAACTTACCCACCTTTCATCTTTACTAGCAGTTTCATAAGATAAAGGTTTAAAAGTTCTAGAGACATTACTTATATAGTTGTTGTAACTGTTGCTGTGTTTGATGTTCAGCATCTTTAATCCTTCTTTATTTGTTCCTACAGGACAACAGACTTGTAATGCTACATTGCAATCGTTGAGGGAATAAATGGATTGTTATGTTATGGTCTGAAGGACATAATCTTGCAGGTATTTGGAGGTTATGTGTGTTCTGTTGCTTTTCCTTTGTGTGGGGATAATTGGTACTATATTTTGGTCTAGTGAGTTGTCAAGTAGAGAGTAATCAGATGGCTGGGAACTCTGTTTTGTTAGTAGGGTAGCAATCATGATAAATGTTTATGTAGGATAATCTGCATCTTCATTGGTTAGGGTACTTAAGAATAAGGGTTCAGGTTCTTGTGTAGTGTTTATATTTTTTCTGGAAAAGGGAAATTGTTCTCATAAAACATAACATCTCTTAATACGAACATTGTTTTAGTGTCCAAGTCTATAACTCTATAGGTCTTGTAATCTGGCATGTATCTAAGAAAAATGCACCTTTTTGACCTAGAATCCAATTTTGTTCTGTTTGGTGTCTAAAGCAAAGTAGAGGCAACCAAAAATTCTCAGATGTTCATAATTGGGCTTTCTTTTGTGCAGTTTTTCAAAAGGACTCATCCACCCTAGGACTTTGGTTAGGATTTGGTTTATCAAGTATGAAGCTGTTAGCAATGCTTCTCCCCAATATCCTCTCAGTAATTTAGCTTTGAAAAGTAAGGCTCTAGCAATCTAAAGAAGATGTTTATATTTAACTTCCACTACCCCATTTTGTTGTGATGTGTATGGACTACTCTTTTGGTGTTGGATTCCCATCTGCTTGAAAATTTTGATACATTCCAGATTAATGAACTCCCTCCCATTATCTGTCTATATTTTCAATATTCTAGTGTTAAATTGCCTCTCAATATTTTTAAGGAATTGTAAGATGGTTTGTTGGGTTAGGTGTTTGTGTTTTAGTATGAAAATCCATGTAGCTCTAGGGAAATCATCTATAATTGTAAAGAAGTAGTGTGAACCACCCATAATAGGAACATTATAAGGTTCCCATAGGTCCACGTGGATGATTTCGAAAGGTTTGTCTGTATGTATCTCATGTTTAGGTTTTCTATGTTATTTGGCCAAAGGACACACTTGACATTCATGTTTGTAAGGAACAGAAACCTTTATCTCATTGAAGTGCTATAACTTTTCCTTGGATACATGCCCTGGTCTAAAATGCCACAAATCCAAAATTACTGAAACATTAAGAGAAACATTCTCGACTTTGTAAAATTCCAAAGAAGGACCTTTTAAGGTGTTTAAGGGTAGGAAGGTTTTTGAGTTCAGCTCATATAGTCCATTCACTGCCTTGATAATAGCCATAACATCATTAGTCCGAAGGTCTTGCAAAAACAACTTGTTAGAGAGCAAAATGGCAGCAACCTCATTCTGTGTAGTAAGCTTATTGACTGATAACAAGTTCTTGAAGAAATTCGGCATATGTAGGATTTCTTTGAGAGTAATTTTGTCTCCTATCTGTGTCTAGCCAATATGAGCAATTTCTTGCTTTGTTCCATCAGGTAGGGCCACATGATTGTAAGTATTATTATTAGCTACAGACTTAGTGCAAAGTCTTAAATCTGTTGTCATGTGTGTAAAGGCACCAGAATCAATAAGCCAAGAATCAGGATAATTAAAAGTCATGTTCACAGAATGTCTAACATTACCTGCATAATTTTGGTACCTTGAATATTTTGTCTCCCCAATAGTCTTGCCTTTGATAGCTTTACTTATCTCCTATTGAATGAAATTTGCAAGACCAGAAGATATCTGTCCATTCCATGATTTTTCCTCATTTTGTTCATGTGTGGTTTCTCAGGGCTGTCGACTACTTGTGTCATGTTTGCCTTTACTTTTTCCCTATGTGCTGTAAGCTCCTTGTGCTAGTCAGGGACTCCAAGAATTTTGAAGCAAATTTCCAAGGTATGCCCATTCTTTTTGCACTTTTCATAGTATTTGTCCTCCTTCTTGGGATAGGGTCCTTTGCTAGCATTGGTATTACTTTTTCCTCCTTTCTTCTAGCTACTTGATTGTTTGGCTAGCATTGCCATGTTAGGAGTATTGTCCATAGTAGAGTTGACCACCCTTTGTCTTTCAACGGTTTGCAGCATAGAAAAAGCTTTATTTGCAGTAGGTAGAGGCTCCTTTAGCATGATTTGGTTAACAACATGCTCGAACTCGTCATTGAGTCCCATTAGAAATTGCACAAGTCTCTGAGTGTTTTCTTTGGCAGTGATGATTTTTGAAACATTATAAGTGCACAAAGAAGTAGGACTTAAGCTAGACAAGTCATCCCATAATTTCTTCAGTTTAGTATAATAAACAGATACTATTAGGGTACCTTGTTTTAGGGAACTTATTTCCCTCTCTATTTGATACACTAATGGCCCATTAGATTCACCAAACCTTTCTTGTAGTTCCACCCAAAGTTCTTTAGCAGTAGGAAAAGATAGGAAGGCATCACTTAGTTCTTTGATCATGACATTGAGAATCCTTGATTTTACCGTGTTGTTTGCTCTTTTCCATTTTGTTGACAAAATCAAATCTTCTGTGGGCATGGTGTAGGATCCTTCGATGAAGGAGAGTTTATCTTTGGCACATAAGGCTATGGTCATGGATTTGCTTCAAATAATATAGTTGTTGCCGTTGAAAGGGTAGTGACAAGCACAATACCTGGGTTTTTTGTGTTAGTGATAGAGTAGGGTTCATATTCATTTGTTGTTGGTATGTTTGTGACACTAGAGCCATTGTTGTCACCTGCATTTGACATAGTAGGTTAGGGTAGAGGAATCAGATAGTAGGCTCTTATATCATGAAGGAAAATGGGCAGAAAGATAGTTGGTGAAGAAAGAGAAATTCTTTCATCCTTGTATTGAACTTTTGGGACAATATTTATACATCTATAACTCTATTTCAAATGGTTGAGTTTCTTAGAATCAAGGAGAAAACTGACGAATGTGCTAGCTGTACAAAATTACCTATTTGTTAAGTATGTATAATGCCAGAGAAAAATTTGTTAACTAATATACAATGTCCGAGAAGAAGAAAAGGACAGTTTTTAAAACCAAAAGATCACAAATTATCATCTTCAATGCTACGCTGTATAGTTATTTTGCTTCTTCATTCATCAGCTTCCGCTCATGTCACATTCAATCTTCACAACAATATAATTATATGTGCCCTAAGTACCAACAATAATATAAAAAAGTATTGGGATATGTTTGTTTTGTTTTGAAAGAGAAGTTGGATATGATAGCTTGTTAGCAAATATCTTTTTATTATACATATATATATATATATATATACAGATAGATAGATATTATATACGTACTAGTAATGATGTCATGGACTTGGAAAACCGACTAAATGGGAAATCCCTTATTTTTCTTACTCTTTAATGTTTCTTTTTTATTATATAGGTATTTGTGGACTTAATATTATTATGAGTGTGTGAATTTAGATAAAAATTAAAATTTTATACACATATTTCTACTTAATTGTGGTTATCAGTTTGGCACAGTTCTGTACTAATCTGTCAAAGAACCAGAATGTTAGAAAATATTGAAATGACTGTTTGTGAAAATCCTATTCACTCTTTTTAGTTGTTGCATCTAAAGCCAAGGCTCGTAATAAAAAGTCTAGCAAGTGTTGAGAAGATCTATACAACAATCAAAATAAGCATTCGCCTCAAAAGGCAAATACAGATCACCGCCATTCACCAAAACTAATCACTTCTAATGTAAAGCTAGGATGAAATATTAGTCCAAATTAGTCAGTATCAGATGAATGTGGCGTGTGTAAGTAGGTACTTTTGATTCTACAAACATCGACGCCTTCTGCAAGTTCATGGATTTTTAAGATGAGAAAGCAAAATATGTGGAGGGAAAAGAAAAACGAGTTCAAGTAAGGTTAAGAATCCCTATAAATAACCATTAAAAACCAAATGTTGATTTGATAAACAAATACTTAAATTAAAGCTAAGAATTGTTACATAATGACTTTCAGTTTCTTATTCCAAAACCATGAAGGATCAATATTTAGAAGTTTATATTGTTTTTACAAACACGCCACTATTATATGCTACTATACCACCCTAATAAATGAAAAAGAGTAAATGAAATGCAATGCAAACGGGACGCTCACATGCTTAGCTGCAAAGTTTGTATAAGAGTATATACACAAACTCTTGGGATAATGAACCATCATCAGTTTCAAGGGCCTGAACTTAGACGTAGCAGCTTAAAGAGTCAAGTATCACGAACTGGAGTATAGCCTTGTGCTTCATGAGAGCGTTCCTCCTCAGCCGTAACTTTCTCTTTGGTCTTCTGACCAACTTCCTCCGCTGCCTTGGCCACTTTACTGAAAGCACCTGTGACCCATGAGACTCCACTTAGCACATAACGGTTCTTCATGACAGCAGATCCAGCATTACTCACTGTCTGTTCAGCAGCTGTAAATGCAGACTTGGTTGTTTCAGAAACCCGAAATTTCTCATCCACTGCCCTTACTTTGTCATTCACCATAGCTGTACCAACAGTTATTTTCTCGCTGAAACCAATCTTTTGATCCAAAGAAGCAACTTTTGAAGTGGCAGTTGATGTAAGTTGGTGTTTCTCATCAAAGGACTTGGCTTTGCCAACGGCATCTTTCCCTAGAATGAAGCCCTTGGCTAACATGGAGCTTACAACATCCTCAGCCTTCTGAATAGCAGATTGAGCATTGGACGAACTGTTCTCTGTTCCCTGATGAGATTGCAGAATTAAGAGAGTTGCAGCATTAATAATTTATCAACATAAATTGTAAGGGATTGCTCAATCAGTGACATTACACTAGATTGGGCTGAAGCTGCAGCCGGTAGTTTGTACTCTGGTGCTGGTTCAATCACAACTGACTGATCGACTATTGTTGCTCCCTGAAAGGTACAAAATAAGCTTATTATCAACTCACAATGTATCCAAGCCTAGATAATTGTTTATATATGATTTTGTGCCACGTGAATGTGCTTATAAAATTGTGGAAGGCAGGTATCTCAAATGGAAATTTTGATCAAGTTGAAATATAAAGCTTATGAGTAAAACTTGCACATAAAAATATGATTATGTTGATGTACAATTGAAATTAGTCATTTACAGATAACTTGATAGCATATGTTCCTAGCTTCCTCAGACCATCCCAAGTATGAAGAAACAGATCAATGCTGCCATTCTCAAGATACAAAAAATGAGTTTAAAATGTAACAACACATCATATAGCAGGGAAAATAGCTGCTGTTGCTTTATCCAAAATGGAACTCTAGCAACAAAGATCAGCCATGTTGAGAATAAGGCATAATTGAAAGACATCAATTAGTTGAAGATGGTAAGAATCCACTATCCATACATAACAACAACAGAAACAGAGAAGTAAAAGACCAGCCATTTGCAAGGTTCAATTTCAAGGCCAATAAGACTGCTACCTGCTCCAGGATCCAGGCTTGAAGTGAAAAAATTTCTTAAGAAAGCAGAGTAATTAGGGCTTAAATTTACAAATCTTCGCACCACTGGCCTTAAATATTTCTGAAAATTTGATATATCGTTCCAAAAAAATGAGAGTATTCACAAAAGATAACAGAATAATATGAATCTATCAACTTTGCCACCAATACAGTAGAAGAAATAATGGTAACTAAATTTCACAGAAAGTATAATCACCCTCTGACAATCAGATCTTTGCAATTGTTAACCTAAAGAAATCCAAAAGATCTGTTAAACAATTTAGGATTCATTGTTAACCTAAAGAAATCCAACAGATCCGTTATACAATTTAGGATTCATTCACTTAGAAAATCCCTTCACTAACATGATGGATATCACTAACATGATGGATAAGGAACTGTTAGAATGTGTATCAGAAAGATTCACATAGAAATATTTGGCAACTTGTAATCTAGTAAAATTAAAGCTAATAGTAGTTAAGAAGTGAAGGCACCGAAAGAAGAACTGCAGTCTCTGCTCCTTGAGGATCTTTGAAAGTAACATATGCAATTTGAGACCGCTCATTTTGACTGCAAAATAAACAGAATAAGATTACACATGTGGTTTTACATAAGTGGTTAATTAAGTTCCTGTCAATACAAAATAGCTAAGCCCTACTCTAAGTTGGAAAGCTTCATTCTTATTTTATGATAGCAAATGGATGAGAATCAGGTATTTTTATTGATATATAGCTATAGTCTCATAGTATATTCCACAAGAGCTTAGCTACCAGCCTTAATGGCCCTTTCAGCTATCAGCCGAATACAATGTAAATCTCCCGATACCCCACACCTTGCACTACCCCATCCTTACATAGTCCTTTGCTCTCTCTCCTCTAACTAACTTCTCTAACCGTCACCCCTCTAGATTCTCCTAGAATATGTCAACAAGGGTTTGAGGCCCATGTTCAGTCCCTTCTCCCCCTTTTCTCCTAGAAATATCACTATGGGTTTAGGACCCATAGTGCTATCAGGATCTGTGGTGCTATCAATACTGCCTTCTTCAGAATCTGCCTTGTCCTCAAGGCAGAAGGAGGGAAATTGCTGTTGTAGGTGAGCAGCAGCTGTCCAAGGGGCTTTTTCAATAGGGTTCTCCTTCCGTAGCACCAGCCATTCCACAGCTTGCTCTTGATTTTTCTGGGCAGTCCGTTCAGCCAAGATTGAGGACAAGGGAAAGAAACTAGGCAATTCTTCAACTCTTCAAAGGCTCTTTGAGCTTCGGGTCTCCAAGAAAAGTTATCCTTCTTTAATTCCTGCATTTGGCCTGGAGTTAAGGTGGTTCTATTTTCTGAAGCAAGCTCATGGACCTCACTCTCCTGCTGTTCATTCTGAATCTCCATTGCAATGGATTGAAGTACTCCTTGCATGGCAGAAGTTGGTTGGGATTGCTTATAGCCTTGCCCTCTCAAGGTAACTACCTCTTTGCCTTGTTCAAACCCCCAGCTCATTGTTTTCTGCTTGAAATCTGTCCTAACTTCTCCTAAGGTCTCCAACCATTCTTCACCTAAAACCAAATCGATTCCCCCCAACTGAAGGATGTATGCATCAAGTAGTAATTCCACATTCCCTACGAGCACCACAAGTCCCTTACACCGACCTTGTGAAAAGCATTTGGTCCCATTCCCTAATTTTACTCCATAAGCTACGGTGGGAATAACAGTCAACCCTAGGTTAGTCGCCAAATCTTGTGAAAGATAGTTGTGACTTGCCCCACTATCGATGAGGAGCAAGATTGAGACCCCTGCCAATTTGCCCTCAATTTTAAAAGTCTTGGACTGAGCTATTTCCCCATGTTCAGTGACTTGACAGACCATCTCCCATGCCTCTCCCATGTCGGTTTCCTCTTTGTCCCCATTAGCAGACGGTGACCTCTCCTCTTCTTCATTTCCCTCCCAAATCAATAATCGTAGATGTTTATCGGGGCAAATGTGGGTTGGACTGTAGTGTTGGCCACATTTGAAACACAGTCCCTTAGCTCTCTGATCCATCAATTCCTGGTAAGAGAGGTTTCTGGTCCCTTTGGGTCGTCCTTCGGTGATTCTCTCCATGCTAGGTCGCCGATCAGCTCCTCCCTCTCGGTTAACCCACTGGTTTGCGCCTCCACTGGTGGGCGCTTGGGTTTGGGTCAATCCGGGTTGCGATCCGACCCAGTTGCGTCCTCCCACAGCTGGGTTGGGAGGCCCGACTCGCGGAACACCCACAGATCTCCAGCCTATGGTATTCTTAGGGTGCGCCGATGGAGAGAGCTTAAGCTCCACTGTTCGTGCTGCTGCTATCAGTCGATAACGAGAGGGAGGATCCAACGCCACCACCTCCAACCGTATATCCTCTCGTAGTCCCCCAAGGAATAGACCCATATACTGATCTTCGGGAAGAGGAGGGACTTGAACCATCAACATTTCTAACATCTCCACGTATTCATCGACCGATCCCTGTTGCGTCAAGGTCTTCAGTTGGGAGAAAGGATTCCTGTTGAAGTGGTCACCATACCGGTCGAACAAAGCTCTTTTGAAGGTCTCCCAATCCAGTTCGGGCGTCGATGCTAGGAGGACCTTAAACCAGTGCCATGTCATGCCCTCCATGCAAATCTGTGCCAGCTGCACTCGAAGCTCCGGAGGAGTCCCCTGAATGGTGAAATACAGTTCGGCACGTGAGACCCACCCTATCAGGTCATCACCTTGGAATGGAGGGAGCTCTACCCGCTTCGCTCGGAGCTGGTGTTCTTCCGACGCCATGGAGGTAATACCGCTGCCTTCTAGCGCCGTGTGAGTCGACTTCCCACGCTCCACTGAACTCGAACCTACCTCTGGTGTTTGATGCGCTGCCTGTCGTTGGAACCCCTCTCTCATTTCAGCGTGCATCGTCGCTAATGCTCTGGAGAGGTCATCGACTCCCTTATGTAAGTTACCTAGTTGAACCGTATGATCCAACAACTTCGTTTCTACTGCGGTTATACAAGCATCCATTGCTTCCCACTTCTGTGAAGCCATTCTTGTTTGCATACACTGGGTCTCTCAATGAAAGCACCAATGATAAGCAAATGGATGCTAATATAGAACTTCTTATTGATTCTTAGCTGTAGCCCTCGTAGGACTTACTACAAGAACCAAGCTATCAGCCAACAATGGCCCTCCCAGCTCTCAGCCGAGTCAGTACAAATTAGCCAAAGATGGCCCTCTGTACTATCCCCTCTCCCTTATATAGTACTCTCTCTCTCCTCTAACGAATTCCCCTCTAACCGTTCGTTGACTCACCCTTCTAGATTCTCCTAAAAAATGTGAACATGGGTTTGAGGCCCATGTTCAGTCCCTTCTCTCTCTTTCTCCTAGAATAAGCCACTATAGGTTTAGGATCCATAGTGCTATCAGGATCTGTGGTGCTATCAATACCGGCCTCTTCAGAATCTGCCTTGTCCTCAAGGCAGAAGGAGGGAAATTGCTGTTGTAGTTGGGCAGCAGCTGTCCGAGGGGCTTCTTCAATAGGGTTCTCCTTCCGTAGCACCAACCATTCCACAGCTTGCTCTTGATTTTTCTGGACAGTCCGTTCAGCCAAGATTGAGGACAAGGAAAAGAAACTAGACAATTCTTCAGCTCTTCAAAGGCTCTTTGAGCTTCGGGTCTCCAAGGAAAGCTATCCTTCTTTAATTCCTGCATTTGGCCTGGAGTTAAGGTGGTTCTATTTTCTGAAGCAACTACTTCAGCTGAGAGAAAGGATTCCCGTTGAAGTGGTCACCATACCGGTCGAACAAAGCCCTTTTGAAGGTCTCCCAATCCAGTTCGGGCGTCGATGCTAGGAGGACCTTAAACTAGTGCCATGTCATGCCCTCCATGCAAATCTGTGCTAGCTGCACTCGAAGCTCCGGAGGAGTCCCCTGAATGGTAAAATACAGTTCGGCACGTGAGACCCACCCTATCGGGTCATCACCTTGGAATGGAGGGAGCTCTACCCGCTTCGCTCGGAGCTGGTGTTCTTCCGATGCCATGGAGGTAATACTGCTGCCTTTTAGCACTGTGTGGGTCGACTTCCCACGCTCCACTGAACTCGACCCTGCCTCTGGTGTTTGACGCGCTGCCTGTCGTTGGAACCCCTCTCCCTCTTTCTCCTAGAATAAGTCACTATGGGTTTAGGACCCATAGTGCTATCAGGATCTGTGGTGCTATCAAATACTATGCTTGTCATCATGCAATCACAAACTTTACATGGCTAAGCAATTTCTTAAGTGAACTTGGGTCCGATCTAAAGGAACTATGGTATTTTTTGTGATGAAACGACCATTGAGATTGCTAATAATCTAGGATAACACAATCAAACAAAGCATATTGAACTGGACATAAAATACATGAAGGATAACCCAGATTCCTTATATTAAGAGTGTAGGTCAATTGACTAACACGATGAGTCATGTTGTTACTAGTAGCTATTTTATGCATCACTATCCAAGTTGAGCACACGTGACATGTATACATCAGCTTGAGGGGGGGTGTACATTCCAAAAAGCCAGCTGGCATATCTAAAGTAAACCAACGAGCATATATCAAGGAAAGTCAGCTACATTTATATAGATACAGAAGTACTTTGTAATAGCTTAATCTTTTTTGTAGAGTATTTCCTTTTTTATCACTGTAAAAAAACTGTACATAATGGTCATATGATCAGTAGAATAAAAAATCATTCAACCATTGATCAACTGTTTTCAATGAAGTATGGAAATTAAATAATTGACAAACTGTTGAAAAGAAACAATTGGGTAACAATACAAAAGTTGTGTTGAAATGCATACCATATCTTTGCTCTGTGAAAAGTTGCAACTGGATAATTGCACATCAGAAGACGTGGCAGAGATTGTTCCTGGTGTTTCTTGTTGAGATATACACTGCGCTTGATCTTCGAGGAATAATGTGTCAAGCAAATGAGATGAACAATAAACTTATAAATCATTGCCAACTAAGAAAATTCTTTAGATATACATGAGAGCAGACCTTCTATTGCACAATGGCTACCAATAAAGGATTGCTCACGGACATTCCAGCTTCCCCAATCAAAAGACAGGTGATCATCCTACATAACAGAACTCCAACTTTGATTCACTAAGCACCAGGCATTTTAACTTTAATCAAATTAATTAACCACAATTGACCAAAATTTCCTTTTTGTGTTAATGTAGAGCCATGGGAAAAGCAGTGTTCTTGTTCCCATTATCTTTTAAACATCCTAGAACTATACTTGCTCATTAATAGTGTATGCTTGCTACTTTTAACTTGGCCAAAACATGTTAGTTTTCCAAAAAGTGTCCCTTTTCATACAGTCCCTTCTTTTTTTTTTTTGAAAAGTTAAAATGAGCTTAGAGAGAGGGAAACAATTGCAAGCCAATGATCCAGAAAACAAGCTCACAAAACAAAAAACTCACAAGTACCACTCCGTTCCACCAACAGTGTCACCAACTAATCAAGTTAATAGTGTCGCTTATCTAAGGCAAACTAACAAAATAGCAGCATCAATCACCAATAAGATCTTTTAAGACTCAAAAAAGAAGAGCTTGGTCGTTTCCTTTTTCATATAGTAAAGTCACAGGTTATGCCATTCTTTAACTTGTTTAGTTGAACAGATCCAAACAATAAGGATACCTCATATTTTTCAAATACATGAATGGGACCAATTGCAGCGCCTTCATTTCTCTTCCGAACTGAGAAAGAATTACTCTCAGCTTCATTCATCTGCTGACATTTCTTACTCAGTTTCCGTGACAAGAACAAAGGGTGCACTCTCTCTCCAGTAAATACACGTGAAATTTCCTGACAAAACAATAAAGAAGGCAACATAAGTGCTCATAACAGACAGGAAGAGAAAACACAACCCACCAGAATTTCACTAACCTCTTCCGCAAATTTTGCCTCTAACATCAAGTTAGGGATTGGTGGTGGTGATGCGTTCTCATTCTCTTTCGAATTAGCAGCAACTTCGCCGTTATTTGTCGCATTCTTAGTAAGAGGAGACGCATCCTTTCTAGGTGTAGGTGACCTCTTTTTAGTCTGCTTAATCAATCAAATTATTGAACCAAAATCATAATTTCACAAGTAAATCCACATACGATTGCAATTATATCAACCCAGATTAAAGCAATGTAACCTTTGCAAGAGATTTACTAGGCGGAGTAGTAGTTTTGCCTTTTCGAGCTCTTTTTCTCTTGCCTTGACTTTCACAACATTCCTCCTCTTGACCACACTCCTCAACATTACTCTCTCTCTCCACCTTCGCGTCGCAATTGGGGATCACCGGAGATTTATGAGGGAACAGAGTCGACTGCACAAGCCTCCGGAGAACACGTTTCTGCTCCGGCTGTCCGATGTCCCCATTGCCACCGGCTACGGCCAAAGGATCCGCTCTCTCTGCCGATCTGTCCATGAAATTGAGGAAATTAGGGTTTAGGAGACATTAACTGGGGCAATTGAGGCGAGTGTGAGGAGGTCGGAGGGAAAGAAGCGTTTTGTTCCCGCCTTTTATGAGAAAAGGTGGCTTTGGGCGTTAAGTAGGAAAATGTAGATTGGCCGATTTTTCCCTTTTTATTTTTTTATTTTGTTCTAATAAAAATAAAAATGTGTTAAAGAACGAAAATAAAAAATATA
Organism: Erythroxylum foetidum; assembly: GCA_026546835.1. Taxonomy (NCBI): domain Eukaryota; kingdom Viridiplantae; phylum Streptophyta; class Magnoliopsida; order Malpighiales; family Erythroxylaceae; genus Erythroxylum; species Erythroxylum foetidum. The sequence goes on from JANZLF010000002.1 coordinate 14,013,241, forward strand.
ACAAAAAACATAAACGAAACAAACGGTCTATGTCAATATAATTATATTTTTATCGCTAATATTAATTACAAATTAGCTTAAATAAATTTTTAATTCATAATAAATTAGATGATGAAAAAATAAACATTACTTTTTATGATTTTCGTAGTTTTTAAAAATTGAAACAAACAAAAGCCAAAAACTCAAACAATTAGTTTTTTTTATTGAATTTGAAAATAACAACAGCAACACTCAGTATGAATCTCACTTGTATGCGGGTCTGTCTCCTAGCTCAAATTTAATCTCTCACGTAACAAACCACATGAAGTATATGTTACTCATAAAAGTCGATCATAAACAATACTTTATAATTATATGAAGTGACCCTTGAGAACTACATCTCCCTTGTTCACATTGTAATCAAACAATCCTTTACATACAACTTTAAGAGGAGATTAATCATGAATAACTTTGTAAAACTATGGTATTTCTTCCTTGAAATTTTTATTCAAACATTTTTTTCTTTTTTCTTTTCCTGTTCCTTTTCTTTTTCTTTTTCTTTTCTATTTCCTTTTTCTTTCTTTCTTTTTTCTTTCCTTTTCTTTTCATTTGAAAGTTGAAAGAAGCTACATCAGCATAGGAATTTCATTGATAAGATATAAAATAGCATCTCAATAATTATGACCATTCCACACATATGCACACCCCGCACTTATACTCGTGTTTATTAACAATCATTAATAATCATCAAATGCTCCACTAGCTTTAAGGCTTATGTAGGGCATTAGGTTAGATTTAAAGCATGTAATGTGGTTAGCACAAAAAGAAATGATAATATAACTTAAAAGGGACTTAACAATGGGAAAATTCACATCAAGGGGTAGGCTATTTGACTAATGTAATTTATAAAAAGAAAGAATGTCTATATCATTTTTATGTTAAAGCATGTGATAAATATTTGGTTTTGAATAGAGAATCAAAGCAAAGTCAGGATGTATACGTCATGAAATTCACACATAAACAAAAGACAATGAAATTGATATGGATGTGTCAGTATTACTAGTCACTACTCTCCTAAAGATAATACATATTGACCAATCATAAGAGTAAAAATACATGCTAAGTTGATATAGATACTTCTAGTCAGTTCACTCTCTAATCATGACTATATAATACTAGGAGCAAAAAAAAAAGGAGAAAATGTTTGTTTTTTTGTTTTATTCTCTTTCTCTCATTTTGTTGAAAACTTAAAAGCAAGTAAGAACAAACAAACTTTAAAACACACATGCATATAAGAAAGAAATGTAAAAATGTAAAGGAAAAGAAATTAACTTCCCTTGGGTTGCCTCTTAAGTAGTGTCTTTGCTTATTGTCGTTGGCTTGACTCCTTTTTCTCCTCATGTGACAAAATTATGATCCTTAGGAGTCATAGGTTGAGCCTCCTCCACGTAAGGTTGTTCAGGATAGGATCTAAATTGATGATCATTCACCTCCAATGTCTTCTCTATCTTCAAATTTCTAATCTATGTTGAGTCCATACACTCTTGAAATATCTCAAACGTCTCTTTATCTTTTTTTATTCGTTTAATTTCTCCAACCTACTATGTAAAGATGAAGGGTTTGTCTTAAAAATAATTGTGGACTCAGTGCTCACCTTTAAGCTAAAAGATAATAATTGAGAATAGTAGAACATTCTCCTTAGTTATTTTAGGGTATGAGTCTTATCTTGATCACTCAATTACCTTCATATAGTTTATGCGACATCCAATGATTACCAAATGAGATATCCATAATTATAATAGGTCATAAGTAGCATCAAAACATAGCAATCCTTATATAAGATAACTTTTGAAACCTTAAGTTAAAGGATCACTTATAAAATCATCATAATGAGAAATTTCATAGACATACAAGAAATGAAATAGATTTCTCATATCGAGTTATACTCTACTAAAGATCTCAAATGATACATATGTATATATTTATAATGTATTACATCCATAAAAGCAATTTCATAACATAATGATTTTCTTCATGAACATGCATGCATTTCCTATATCAATATCATGTCACATAATCATTATAATCACAAATCACAAATAATAGTGGAGGATTGACAAATGACCCTATTATATACCCCTTACCTATAGAATATAGCCATAGGGGCTTTCTTATTTCACACAGGTCATTTGGTCTAAATGTAGTGGACTGTCGTCCGAGAGTCACACTCAACCAAACTACTATGGCCTTACTACGACGTGATTGCTATATGAGAACAAGCTTAACCAAATCGCCATAATCACACAACCATATCATGTACCATATATTAGTTGGCGTTCAAGAGCAAGCTCGACCGAACTAACCTAACCGTGTTATATGTTAATAAATGGATCCGCTAATGGATCAAATACTAACTCAAATATGTAGGAAAATCCCGGGAGGTACATCACATGTACCGGCAGTGGAAAACAAAAATTTTTTATTCCCGGGACTTTCCCGAAACCCAGGATCCCGGTATCGGTATGAAGACATCAACCTAAATAGCCAAAAGAGACTATCTCTAAAGGTGATCCACGC
>JANZLF010000002.1:14021566-14032264 GCA_026546835.1 Erythroxylum foetidum
TGGAATCGGGTCAGCTTGGTTTCCTAAAACAAACCAAGTTTCCATTCAATCAATATCCAAAGAAAATATTCAAAAAGATCGAAAAGTAAAAGCACTAGCGTTAAAAGTCTACATTCGACCTCCATCTAAAATTCCAAACCCTTAGAGGCTAATTCCAAACTTCCCTTCTTCATACAACTTGTAACCTTTAATCTCTAGTTCACAACGAATCCAAAATCACCTCATTTGAACATCTATACTAAAAGATATGCCCAAAATATTAAACATTTCTCGTTGAAAACAGGGGGCTCGCCGCGACGTGCATACTTTATGCGTCGCAGCGTGCACATCTTTTGTGCACACCACGACTTGCACCTACGTGCAAGTGGCGTGCCTCCCCTCTCCGCACACCGCGGCGTGCTCATGAGCACGTCGCGATGTGCGGATTCTGGAGATGACTCCGAACCCCATTTTTCCAACATTTTCTAACTTTAATCTTTCCCTTAAGCACATGCAACACATCTAAACCATGATTCCAGTCCTAAACTTCAGTTCTAACTCATTCAAACCTTAAAAACAGCCATAAGATCATCAACCCAAAGATTTCCCCAAATTTTTCCGAAAAACCCTAAACCATCGATTCTAACTCATTCAACCAATCTTTAGATTTAATCTAACCACAACAAGATTAAACGAAGCGAAACTTACCCGAAAACATCTTAGATCTATCGAAACTCGCAAAAATCGAAAATCCCTTTTCTCTTCTCTTCTTCCTCCACCGACGGCTTCTTCTTCTTCTTTTCCTCCTTTCTTCTTCTTTTCCTTCTTTCTTCTCCTTCTAATTTCCTATTTAAGTCAAAGGGAGCATAAAGACCATTATACCCCTCCTTACAAAGGTCAAACCACTCCAACTCAAGTAACCTTCTCAAAATGCCCTCATATATTTTTATCCTTTAATTTCCATTTAAACCACATTAAACTCGACTTAATCTCAATTCCCCACTAAAACTATCAATTTAATCGAACTAAGCCATAAACTCATAATTAACACCATTCATTCTTAATGATATAAATAAAATAAAATATAAAAAAAATTCGGGGCCCAACAGCTATACTTGCCTTTTCATTAGAATCTTGTATATTAGAAAGTCTTGGATTAAAGCTTCTATTTAAGATCTTAGTTATATAGGGAAATATTCGTTAGTTTATATTTCTAACAGGCAAGTCCTGAGAATTGATGCTTGTGAGAAGAAAGGCTTGTGTCTCAACTAGCATATCTAAAGTATATGCTTTAGTTAATCTTTGTTTATCTTTAATTGCTTATGGATGATCTGTTATGAAAACCACTTTAATGGTATATAGGTTGGAAACCCATAATGCAGCTCCGTTGAGGCTTATCGGTGAAATATTCTATAAGCTTAGAAGTTATAGTGCGAAGAGTCTTTCTCAATTCATATGGTCTAACAATTCCACATACCTTGGTGTTGTTAACAATTCCACATACCTTAATGATGTCATCCCTGTGTTCCCTCTAACTAAGGGTAACCTGTGTGATATCAAAGCCATAAGTGTTACTAATTACTATTAAATTATTTCAGATGAAAGTGAGTAAGCAGTTTCCTTCAGTTATGAGTGACTCTTTACCTAGTTACTATGATCATATTTCTTCAACTTCCTCTATTTTCAATCTCCCTTCTAATGTTAAATGTACTCTTTCAAACAAAATTGAAAACCTTGTCGAAATTACTCATCTCCTGGAGGAAAGTCATATCCATGACACCTCTTTACCCCTCTTAAGTCCTTACAGTATATATTATTGTAACTATTCTTAAATAAGAAGCATACGGACCATTCTCACTACAAATTGCCCAAAAGTCAAAGAAACCATCTAAAGCTCTCGCTTAGAGCAGTGTGGTTTAAAAGCTACCACAGTAAAAACAACATATGAAGCTGGAAATTCCACAGTAGCTCATCTCTCTTTGGAGAAAGCTGAATCATACTTATCTTCATGTTGGTGTCATTCGCCTTGTTCTTACTTTCTATGGAAAAAAAGGAATCCCAGTTATAGCCAGGACCTCTCTTCTTAACGCTGCTTATACTATATACCAAAATGCATTAATTAGTGCTTTGTTGACGATCTTCTATACTATAATTGTCATCCTTACCATTGCCCTTGATTTTAATATTAGGTTATGATCCCACTTTGTCTAAGAGGCTTCAAATGCAAATCCAAATTACTAGAATAGAATAAGATCTTACAACCATCATGACCACTTTGCATCATCAAATGATCTATTGCTTGTAGAATTTTGTAGATCTAAATTTCCCAAATTCCACTTTAAATGCTTTGCATATGGTAGCAAATAGACCTTATGATCAAACTAATATCATAGGAATTCCTAAGCATCTACCACTGGTGGAGCTTGAAAAATTAATGCCAATTGAATGGATCATTAACTACCAGAAGGTGTTTTATGCTCATCACAAACATTCCTTCCACACAGCAACTCCTCCTATTCTCAGGACCCTAAGAGATGTATCAGTAAAATCCATCTACAGCATGCCTAATGATAATTAGGCAGCATCATCTAGCACATCATGACCTTATGTCCATATTTAGTTATTGCAATAAGATAAATATGATAAGTCAATCAAGGCTATTCGGTATATGAACACTGAATTGTGTCAAAGTATTATGAAACTCAATATTTTACCTCTTGATGTATGAATTTCACATAATAAATATTTCACTGTTGCTGACGGAAATTAATTCAAAATTGGGCTTATCACTAAAAGGAAAATAAGGATTCACTTCTTCCTTTATTATGTAGTTTGGACAAATGTTCTTGGAAGCATCTACCTGGCCCAGATATCCTTATTAGTATAGATGCATCTTCGTTACAAATCCTACCTATAGGGATTAAATGTCGAGCCATTACATTAAAATTTATTATTATTTAATAATTTAAAATTATATTAAAATAAACATTTAAACCTCATATAGTTAGTTTAAGCAATTAGGAAACCCTCTTCTTTAATACTACGGGGGAATAGTTAAATTAGTATAATATGGTAGATTTGTCGAGGAAATTTCCATGACTCCAAAAAAAGTTAAAAACAAGAAGTTTCTTTTCCTCCGTGTTCATTTGACTTGAATTGAATGCAACAAACAATTGCAATTACATATTACAGTCTTAACTAGCTCTCTCAATCTTCTTCGTCCAGCTGATTCTATTAGCATACAAAACTATGAGCTTCCTAGACACAGAAGCTAGCATACCTTTGCTTACAAAATCACTACGACAACAGGAGGAGCCTCGAGCTGTAGCAGTTGGGATTTTCCGTATCAACACTTCCCTTCTATCCTTCTGTCGTCTCATTAATTCTCTTGGAACACCTAAAGACACCCTCCACTTGCCAGACAACTTATATGATCCCTCTCCCTGCTTTTCTTGTTTACATGAATTCTTCTGTTTTTGTATTTTTGTTATAATCTCCACCTAGACTTGTAGACTCAAGACTAGACAAGCTATTGGTGAACTTGTGAAAGAGACTTCAACTGAACTCAAACAACCTACTGAAAGCCATCATAATGAACAAGTTAGTATTTGTACATGCTGTCTTCTTTTTCAAGTTTCCAAGTCATGCCTATGCTTATTGTTCTAGAAGAGTCTAACTGTAAATACTTATCGATAAACATGTTTTTCTGCAAAGATTGTGGTTGTAATGTCGCATTCTTTTGCATTTAAACTTCCTTTGATTATGCATAGCCTACCAAGAAGATAAATGACAAATTCCTGAAGGCTAAAAGGCTTGCGGCTGAGAGGGAAACTATCTACGCTCCCTTTTATCACCAAACAAGTTTTTCCATCTAGGTACAATTACTGTATATGGAGCCAGTGAAAAATGCTTGTTTCTATTGGTTGCTTTTGGAAATGTTGTCTCGGACATATATCTTTGGTTCTTGTTCTTCTACATACGCGTTCCATATGAAATTAGGAAAATGATTGCGAGCCGTTACTTTGGTGGGATAGTTCATATCGACTAAATTACCCTTGCATACACAACAACCTGCTTATAGTTGTGTGAAACTATAGACCATAATTACGATTCCAATTTCATAAAGGAGCAATAGGTGATTTGTAGTGTAAAAACAGAGCAATTTGTGCAGGATTGATACGGTCTGGATCAAGTAAAACAAAATTTGAAGTCTATGTTTCTATTTATCAAGCTGCATGCTCAAATCTTCCAATTGACCATCCTGACTCATTCGTCTGAAATGCATATAAAGGACAGACCATGTGTATGTTTTTTATGCTCACATAGTTTTTTAACTTTTTACATGCATTTTTCTTTTTGATTGCGTCGAGATAGGGACGGAGCCAGACTCAACTCTAAGAGTGGGCCAGGGGCCAACATCTAAAGAGGCACTTATATTTTTAAGGGGGGCCACTTATATTTGTAATTTTAAAAATTTTAATTATATAAGTTGGTTGGGTCGGTCGCGTCGGGCCCGAATCCAGTCAAAGCAACCATGGGCCGATCGGTCCATTCTTCACAGATTAGTTTTATCGTCTGGGCCCAAACCCTCCTTGGCCCAGTCACAGAAGGAAATCTCCCATGCAAATACGTAAAACCTAAACCTAGCTGAAGAACCATATAAAAGGTATTATTCTCCCATAACAGAGGTATGCACAATCGTTAACCTAGTTTTCTCTGCTTTTCTCAACCTAACCCTCACCAGAAAACTGACTTGAGCGTCGGAGAGGCTAATCGGGACACAATCCCCGACGTGCCTTTCTTGTTTTTGCAGGTACCTTCACGTCAGAATCATCATAGAAAGTTGTCACTTCATGGATCCAAACGGCAACGCACCGTTCGGCCAGAATCCGGCTGAACCATAAGTAATTTTTAAAAAAAAATATATTTGAAAGGGGGGGCCATGGCTCCCCTCCCCTATAACATTGCTCCGTACCTGCACCGAGAGAAAGCATTTCTAGAAAGGGAGAGATGGCCAAACGTGAATTCCAGTTTATCATGACCAGCAACTTGCTTTCTGAATTTTGAGTTCGTGTGTTTAGTTATGGCAATTTTGGGAATTAATTTTTCCAATTAAGTGTTCTTATTTCTCTTGCATGTCATGTAGACAAGAGAAAATGATATTGCATTCAATGAGGCTTTTATTGAAGATCAATAGCAGGCAATCAAAGATATTCAGCAGCTGATTAGTGAAGTGAATGAGATATTTAAAGATCTAGCCGTCTTGGTCCATCAGCAAGGGTTAATGATTGGTGAGCTACATCTTCTCTAAGCCGTCATATATTTTTATTTTATGATTTCAAATGATTTTCCATGGGGTGAATTTTTGTTTGTTTTTTTTCTTTTCTTTGTCTTGTTGTTTTGATTTTTCATTGCACCAAAAAAAAATATATGTAAAGGTTTTTTGTTGTGTTGTCGTCTTATGGGATTTATTTACCGTAAATACTGATTTTACTGTACTAGCCAATGTAATTACTATTTATTGATTTTAGTAAATTATGAAGGAAAACAAGAAGTAGATGAAGAAAGAAATTTCTTTCATGCTTGCATTGAAACATTGTGTGAAATATATACATAAACTACCCTACTGCTATTGGTTGAGAGTCCTGCTAGTAACGAATTGTCGGCTGAGCAGGCTGTGCAAAAACAAAAGTAAACTATGTAGGTAGAAAGGCAGACAACAAAGGTAGACAATATGTACAAAAACAGAGAAAGGGAAGGAGTAAAAGACAAAATAATAAAGTTGGGCCCTATGAGTAGGAGCCAAGCCCACAGTTGTAAATAATTTGTACTTTCTAATTTACACTTTCTAACAAATGCTACTGCTATGTTATCTTGCCTTTTATATATGAAGGAATGAAGAAGACAATCTTCGGTGGTGTGTGGCTTGAATTAGACAATCATCATGTGCACCCCATGTGAGTGTTTAATTAACTCCTTTAAACTGTGCGTTTTGTAACTTCTTAAACTTGAATGATAAATGAAACGGCAGTGCTTTATGTTGAGTAGCTTCTGATTTAATTGACAACCACGTGGAAGTGCCTTAAGCCACTTAACCATTTGACTTCAGCTGAAATGTTTTTTTTTTTAGAATTTTACTCCATCTTCTGTCTTCGACATGTGCTCCAGACAACATCACACTTTACACTTCTTCTTGTCTTCTCTTCTTCTTGCGTTCATGGTGAGTTTGAGTGTTGATTGATGGAGTATGAGTGATATTCATCACAATTTGCATGAACATAAATGCAACAAGAGGTGTGCCACTTTCTCTATATGTAAGGAGTCTGTTTCAAGCGGCAAGTGGAATTGGATTGACGAGCATAAGAACATACACACGTCCAGTTATAAGTCATATTCAGCAATATGAAATAAAATTAATTAAGAATAGATTCATCATTATACCACAACACAACACAACACAATGGCAATTCCTAACCATGTTGAAGACAACAACGACGATGTGTTTTGTTGGATTTTGGTCCGATTACCTCCAAGATCAAATTTTGACCCAATTGTAATTACCCTTTCGACATATTTCAGAGGAAGAAAACGAAAAAGGTTGCATTGAATAAAGCAGAAAAAACCAACTGGGTTAAGCTTGAGATGTTTGCAACCTTTTAGTTTGAGAGAAGTTGGTCTCATGTTCTATTCATTGCTTCTGATTTAAACTCAGTTCTAAGGTTCTGTCCATTGCTTCTGCTCTAAACTTTTCATAAGGATTAAATAATCTCTAATTCACCATCCTCCTGAAATCGAATGTTCAATTATAAAGCAAAAGTTCTAATAAATAATGCAAAATCAAAAACTTCAAGACACGTTAACTATAATTATAATTCAAAAATCAATTATCATCTAACTATTAGTGGTGAAAGCTTAGATAGTAGTTCATTGAATAAAAATCTTGACAAAATATTACTAGTTCATGCAAAATTATGAGTATATTTTAGGTGTATCAAACATGATTTAACCCAAATCTTACCTCATCAAGCACACATCCAATATGAGCAGTGTAGTTTATTGAAAGTAGAAGAATCCAAAGAATATTGAAAGAAGAATCGAGAGATGTAAGGGGTAGAATGCTTTTTTCTTACCCATAAAAATGTGTATCGCACGTGTTTATATACAAGCTAAAATACATAAATAAGCAAACAATAACTTATATGTACAAAAACGTAATTTTAACTAATTAAGTAACCCCAACACGTGACTAAAACTTCTGATGCTGAGAAATAGAGGCACTAACACCCCCCTCAAGTTGGAGGGTGGAGAATCTGAAACCCCCAACTTGTGAAGAACACTGTAATGCAAAGGTCCAGTCAACCCTTTAATCAGAATATCAGCAAGCTGATGACTCGAAGAAACATGAACCAAATGAATCAATCCTTCAGTGATCTTCAAGCTCAAAATGTTTTGTTCTTTTATGATGTACAGGTTTTTGGCTAATTGAAGAGCTGATTTACTATCTGTATGAAGAATGATGAGAAAAGTAATTGAAACAAAAAAATCTTGAATTAATTGACTCAACCATACTAATTCTGTAGCAGTCTTACTCAAAGCTTTATATTCAGCTAGAGAAACAATTGATTGCTTCTTTGATTTCCAAAACTAAACATCCACCTAAAAACACCAAATAATCAGTAACTGATCTTCTAGAATCAATACAAGAACCCAGTCAGAATCGGAATAAGCAGTAAGAGTAAAATCAAAAACTTTATTATTAAAAATCCCAACATCTAAACTTCCGTTGATATATCTCAATAGATGCACCACAACTTTGAAATGAGGAACTCTAGGATCTTTGAGATACTGACTTAATTGCTAGACAACAAAAGCTATGTCGGGTCTTGTATTGGTTAAGTAGTTTAACTTCCCAACCAAATGTCTATATCTCTCAGCATCTGAATAAATGTCTCCAATAGCCGCTCCCAACTTCTGAGAAGTACCAATGGGACTAATGCAAGGTTTAGCTGAAATACAAGTAGCTTCGTCAAGAAGTTCCTGAGCATATTTTTTTGATGAATGAAAACTCCATGCTCTGAATACAAAAACTCCATTCCCAAAAAAAAATTAAGAACCCCTAGATCTTTGATCTTAAAAGTATCATCAAGAAGCCATTTAATAGAAATGATTCCCTCGGTATTATTCCCTGTAATAATGACATCATCCACAAATACCACCAAAAAATAACAAAACCATTATGATGCCATATAAACAATGAGTAACCATTCTTATATTGTTGAAAACCAAATGAAATAGAAAATCACTTAACCTTTGATTCCATTGTCGAGATGCTTGCTTAAGGGCATACAAGACCTTTTTAATCTGCAAACTTATTGTGGATTAGACAAAACAAGTCCCGGTGGTGGTGGCATGTACACTTCATCATCTAACCAACTATGAAGAAATGCATTATTCACATCCAATTGAAAAAGTGACCAATTATTCTTAACAGCCACAATAACCAAACACCGTACTAGTGTCATTCTCACCACTGCAGAAAAAGTTTCTGTATAATCAAGTCCTTTTTTGTGTAAAACCTTTTGCAACTAATCCAGCTTTACATCTTTCTATAGTCCCATTTGCCTTATATTTAATTTTGTACACCCATTTGCACCCTATTGGTTTTTACCTGTTGGCAAAGGCACTAACTCCCAAGTATCATTAGCAATAAGAGCATCAAACTCTTGTTGCATATCAAACTGCCATTCAGGAATAACAACTTCTTCATAATTCATTGGTTCAATTAAATGTTGAGTTGAAGTATGACCAATGACATTGAAAACAGAATGATGTGAGGCATTATCATTAAAAGAAGGATGAATAGGTATAGATCAAGAAGTGTTTATAGATGAATCAGCAAACACAGATGTAGGTAAGTTTTCAGGGACTTTAATATGACAAACACAATCTTTTAAGTGTTGAGGTTGTCTCCTAGTTCTTTGTGGCCTAACTTCACGGTGTGGGAGAGAACAAGAATGTGATAAACAAAATTTGAGTTCATTGATTCAGAAGAAGAAGAATTGAGTTGAGTAGTATCATGAGGAGCACAACTATCAAAGTGTTCCGATATAGGAAGTGGAAGAAAAGGAGCATCAACAAAATAATTCCAAGATGATAAATGAAATGGAAATATTTGTTCATGGAAAACAATATCTCTTGAAACAAAAATTTTCTTGGTTGATAACTCAAGACCTTTATAAGCCTTTTGACCCATAGGATATCCAACAAATACACATGCTTGAGCTCTCAGTTGGAGTTTATCTCTCCCTCGTTTTTGTGTACTAACATAGCATAGACAACTAAAATTTTTTACCTTATTCTATATTTTTTGTATTACTTATCTTATTACTTATTTTTACATTTTATTTATTCACATTTATGCATTTATTATTATTATTATTATTATTATTATTATTATTATTATTATTATTATTATTATTATTATGTTTTATGACCATTTTATTTTTAATTATTATTACTTTATTATTTTAATATGTATATATATTTATATTATATATATATTTCTTTTCATGTAGGTTTATAAAAAACAGTCAATCTATATATGTAGTACGGCAAATGACATGGTTTTTCATGTTTCTCCATCCCTGGGAATTTGGATATATATGTAGTAGTAGCATTGCCTACAGTTTGCTGTTTTTTGATACTACTAGAGGTGTTACCGTTTTTTGTTTGAGAGTAATTACAGCTTACATGTGACCTAATAAATATAATTAAACTTTAACCGGATATAAGTAGAGATGAAATTTAGGCAGCCTTGAATCAAACCTCGAGTTTTTTTATAAAAAAAATGGACTCCAGGCTGAGTTTTGAGTGGGACTATTTGATCCACCTCGAATTCTAAAACTTTTTTAGTGAAAATGACGCTATTTTAAAGTAAATTTAAGTTTTATTTTCAAATTTGGAGTAAAAAAAATAATCTAGTTATATTTGAGCTTGATCTCTAAATAGAAGTCATAAAGAAAATAAATTATAAAATTATAAATATTTTGTTATACATAATCACTAAAATATTTGTTATAAAAAACTCAAAAACTGTATTAATAAAGAAGAAAAATTATGTAATTTTAAATGTTATTCTTTACATTATTTTAACAGAAATTTTATAAAACTATTAACGAAAAAAATCTTTTAAATTTAATTATCTTTTTAAAAAAATTTAGACAATTAAATAAATGTTTTGAAAAATTAAAAAGTTAAAAAGATTTAACACTTCTTAATTGATTATCAGAAAACTTAATATAGTTACGTATGTTAAAGCTATAAGTCTAAACCTTGACAGATGCAGTTCGGAAAATGGATTCAAGTTCTGATCATGCGCTATAGCCATGATTGAAGGATGTACGAGAAAGAAAAAAGGACCACTTTCTTTTAGTCAAGCAGGCAAGTGTACAGGAAACTGCAAATTAACAGTGATCTTGGAAGAAAATGAAACAGCTGCCATATGGAATGGAGTTGGTAACAGGTTCTTATAAAGAAGATGGTATTAACACACAATAAGATGAAGTTTATTAAGTTTAACATAAAGAAATTACAAGTATGTAACACAGTTCCCTATTTCAAGATTTTTGCTTCCTTTTCTCTAGAAGGATTTATTTCTGGAACTGCAAATTTAACTTCAGAATACAGCAGTAACATGAGATAAGAATCCTGAAACATGTA
>JANZLF010000002.1:14083220-14097181 GCA_026546835.1 Erythroxylum foetidum
GATCCAACCGAAAAAGGTTAAACCGGCCGGTTTTTATACAGAGAGGTTAGTAGGTAAAACCGAACCGGACCAATGACAGGTTCAGAGGTTTTCCGGTCGGACCGAACGGTCCGAAGGAGTTTTTAAAACATTGCTATTTATAGTATTTTAGGACCCAAAGTTGCCACTATAGCCAAGAATTAGTCATTATAATGGCCATATACTATATTGGTTAATTAATATGCATTTACAACGTTAGATTCACTAGCAATTGGAACAATGGTCGACCAATATGCATATTGGTTGATCAATATGGCATATTGGTCATCCAATATATTAACCAATATTGTTATAAACTCTTAGTACATCACATTTAGCAACTTTAACCTATATTGATCAACCATCAACCTATATAAGTTGACCAATTACCCTAAGAATATAATTTTAATATCTTCAAATGCTGAAAACTAATTTGTTTAATTTAAATATGATTGAAACACTTCCTAAAATGTTTTCCAAAGCTTATTTGAAAATTTAAAAAGCTTTTATATTAAATTAAAGCTTCAATACCTCTTGATTAATGTAAAGGCTCATGCAATGAAGTAAGATGAAGTGGTTATGTATGGTGAGCCTTTTGGATTATCAAATTGTCAAAGTGAGCTTACAAATAATGATACAATATATGAAATGACATTGATGAGCCTTAATCTCCTTTTTTCTTGTTTCAATATTCATTTCTTCGGTTACAAACTTCAACTTCTCCGTCAACTTCCTATACTATCTTCTTGAGTTTACGAATTTAATTTGTTTTAATATTGTTTTTCATCAAAATAATAAACACATTAGTTGTAATTTTGTTTTCTTATAATCAAAACACTAATCGGAACTTCCTTTAGTTCAATGGAATAAAATAAGCTTTAGTTAAGTATCAGTAAAATATGACAACTTAGACCAAGATACTCTTTGACAAGTTGTTGCGAGTGCCTCCATACATCAATTGTTAGTGAGGTATAAAAAATAGTTTTTGTAAGCCAAAACGAGTGTCTTTTACCTTAGGATTTGGACTGTAGCCAGGTAGATTCATAATAATTGAAGAGAATACCTCAGAAAGGTAAGTTGGCCAACTCTAAGAGTCACCCTCAATTACTGCTACAACTTTGGTATTATCTGATAAACTAGCCTTTAAAGAATAGTATTTAAATAGCTTGTATAAGGGACTGAATTGGTGTCAATTGTCAAACTAAAAATATACATCTCTTAAAGCTAAAACTATATCAAAATTTAAATATTATTTTATAAAATTATCAAAAAGAAATTCGAGAGCTAATTCTAGCTATTATAAAATGTAGTATATTTTGTACTGAAATGGTTGGAATTGAAAGTCTGTGGACTAATGTATAAAAAACGATAACTTATATTGGTACTTTGGTAAATTTTACGTGAGGGTTTTTATACGGAAACGGGAAGTCGATATAGCATAGGCCCTATCTATCATCTCTCCGTGGGGGTTGGAGAGTTATCAATTATGGCGGGGAAAGAAGTAGCAGTAGCGAAGAATCCGATCGAGGAGTTACAGGTGAAGTATAAGGAATTGGAGAATGGTTTCAAGACATGGTTGTCCCAGCAGTCGTTGCCTGTGGAGGCTGCAATCGTCACTGCTACCAGTTCAATTCAAGGCGCGGCTATTGGTGCTTTCATGGGTACACTCACCAACGATGTTTCTTCCACTCTCCAGACACCAACACCCCTCAACCCTGAGGCCATGGCCTCTTTCAAACAAGCCCAGGTTGGTCATTTCAGTTTTGGTATTGACAATTTTGGTTTACCGGCCGCCACTTTCTGACAAATTACTCCTTCCCATCACAGGCTCTAGCTGGTGGTCCTTTGGTACAAGCTCGCAATTTTGCTGTTATGACGGGTGTGAATGCTGGGATTACATGTGTTATGAAGAGATTGAGGGGCAAGGAAGATGTCCAATCTAGGTATATATCTTATCTTCTTATTTCCCCAGTCTCGCGCTTTCATCTTTTTAGTAAACAGTTAGTACCTAACACATACTTGTCAATAAATAAACAAATGCATTTATGTTGAGGTTTGGCTGTATTATTCAAGGTTTATATTACTTGTTTCAGTATCTTTAAGTATTGGCTACCGATTTGCAGAGGTTTTTTTTTTTTTTTGGTCCTAGACGTGATCCACGTTCAAAGGATTGTACTTGGTTATCTTATGAATTTGTTGAGAGTTTAAACTCATTGTTGCAGCATGGCAGCAGCATTTGGTTCAGGAGCCATGTTTTCATTGGTCAGCGGCATGGGTGGCCCGAATCCTGCTGCAAATGCTATCACTTCTGGACTGATGTTTGCTCTTGTGCAAGGTGGGCTTTTCAAGGTAAGCTTCCAAAAAAAAATGGTCCGCATTGTATTTAGAATATACAAATGTCTGAAGTTATTTATTGTCAAGAACACAGTTATCTGAATCGATATACAAATAAGTTGACAGGCTTCATTTCGTGCCACCCAAGTTTACCCCCTACTTTGAATTCCCTGGCTTTTACTGTGTGCTTTTAAAGTGTTGATTTTGTTTGTTTCTTTTTCCTCTGATTCGCTTCACTTTTCTTTTTTATTTTTTGTTAATGCAATGTTGTACCTACATTAAAGCAGCTTTTATCTGGTTCTTTAGTTGGGGCAGAAATTCTCTCAACCTCCAGCTGAAGATACATATTATTCTCGAACAAGAGCCATGCTCGATAATCTTGGTCTTCATCAATATGAGAAGAACTTCAAGAAAGGCTTGTTAACAGACAGCACTTTACCTTTGCTGACAGATAGGCATGTAGTTGATGCTTGGATGTTCATGTTTTGGTTTGTCTCTTCTTAATTCATGAAGTCATGGTAACTCAATTGTATAATATTTTGCAGTGCTCTTAGAGATGTCAGAATCCCTCCTGGACCACGACTTCTCATTCTGGATCATATCCAGAGGTTAGTGTGGTTGTTGACGATGCTAATTTCTAATACGAATGTTATTGATATTATGAGATTTATGACCTTTTCACCTTTTGTAGGAGCCCGGAGCTGAGAAAGAAGTGAGCTAATAGAGGAGTTATTAGCAAAGAGAATTTTCTCTTCATACAGAGGTGGGATAGTTACTGTGTCTCGAGTCAGGTAGTATTTTATTTATGCTGTCCGTCTATTCGGTTGTTGGACCATGCACATTCTAAGGAAAGCCAGAGACGGTGTGCTGGTGTTAAATTTTGCTGTCCATGCTTTTAATCCTTGCGGTTAAGTATAAAACCTTCGCATGCTCTCCATTATGGTAAGTGGTGAAAGTTAACAAAACAGAAATTGGCGTTTATTATTTAGCTTGCATTCACATATGATTGGTTATTTCGGCATCGGGATGTTCTTTCGTTGAATTTCACATTGATCACGAACAATGTGCTGTACCTTTCATACTCATAAAGCTTTTAGATGTTAGTAGTAGTGACCTATATTTAGTTCCATTCCAAATTTGATATTAGATGTGATGATTGCTCATGTCCTTTAAGTGATCTGGTTACAGTATATAGCACTTGGCAATGTTCAAATTGTTAGTTATTTCTCGACAATTATACCATTTTGCTCATCCTCCGAAATAACTAAATTTTGAAAAACAAGATATTTAATCTATGCTTTTACAGTCACCATCTCTCAACATGGTATGCTAAAAGTATGGCTTCCTAAATTTAGCATATGATACATTTCAACAATGAAAAGTTTGATCTAAGTTCTTAATATGGCCTCATTATAAGCCGCCTGCAGAGCTTACAAGAAATACTGGTTGTATCGTGTTCATGTGATCTAGAATCAGCTGTACATCCAAGAATTTGGTATGCAGTGAAAAGGATAGACTTCATGTCTAAACCTTATAACTCAACCCAAATATTAGCTTATCATTATTCATTCTCCGCAAGTCCCTCCAACCCGGGGCATTATTCTGAGTCTTGAGAACTCTAAGCAATTGTCCTTCTGATTTGATGGGCTTGGATGATGAGCATAAGGAAAGGATTTATATCATATTGATGAGTGTGTCATTGTCAAACTTGGAGTCTAGAAAGAAGGATGAGCCCCTGCGTTCACATTGCTTGGTCGAGTGGCATAAGGTTCCTTTCAATTAGCTTTATAAAAAGAATACCGTGTTGAAACGTTGATAAAAATGATATCATTCATCAGATTTAACATACCACAAATTGATTACATTACCATCATCATACTGTTTAACATTTTAGATTGCAAACCAAGCCAAGTAAGAAATGCTTCGATTGAAAAAAGCAAGAAAAAAAAAGGCCCTGTTTAAACGAGGAAGGACATTATTTTTTTGTTTGTAGATCGAGTGTTCAACGAATCAGGAGTGGTTGGCTCCGAATAGAAGTTGAGTAGACCTGAATTTTCTTAAGATTCAAGATTCAGCTTTACCCATACCAACCCAACTGAAATAAATCTATGCTGCCAAACTAGATCTTATTATTATTAAATAATAATATTTGCTTATTTTATATTAATTAATATCAACAATTATAAATTTTTTAACAAATTATTATGATATAATTCACATTTCAAATTTTTTCGATCGACTGAACGGTCTAGTCTAGTTATTGCATAAATATTTCGCTGGTCGTTTTGGAACGATGTTGTTGCGCGAGGTGAGACTGACCAAGTCTCTCGACGTTCCATCGTGATTTCATAGCACAAACATTTCGGTGGTTTGTTTACGCAAATGGAAGCCTTGTTTGTTTGAATTCTTTCATCTGACTTGACTGACCAGCGTTTTATAGTGGAGATCCATTAAAACATATATAGAATAAAGCGAGTTAATCCAATTACAAATTTAGAAACACAATTTTTTTAAAAAATATAATTTAAATTTTTATTGTTATTTTAATATTTATATTAAACTTATATTTATTTATTATTAATTTATTATATTTTTATTTTAATAAAATATTTTATTTTAACTTATTTTTATAAAATTTATTTCTTATTTATTATATACCAATTTTAAAACAGTTTATTACCGATTTAATCTTAAAATTTTAAGACCGATTTGAAGTTCCTTCTCATTTTTATACTACACATTTTTTTACAAATTAAAATTTGATTGCTAGTTAATATAATTATTTAAAAATGTCGAAACGTAAAGTGAATCGCCACAAAACAAACAACGAGATCTGGTTCCCTTGCTTGCTGTCGCGAGGAATCAAATCAAACTGTACATAAGTAAACACAACAACCGGAGAAAAAAGCAATCGTATTTGTATTTATTGTTGTAAATTAGTAACGGGTAAGCAGCAGACACATAACACAAAGGGTAGCTCTCTCCAACGGATCTCAAGCTTTCGAAGTCAGCTTATTGGCGAGGTCAGCAATTTTATTCTTCATTTCTAATGGCATCGCTAGATTCCCAACTTTTAACATGCCTATAGATTTACTTCTCTCTGGATTTTCATCTCTCATCATCAAGCTCCCATGAAGTTATCACTTTGTATTTCACGTGACGGTTTTGATGATTTAATTTTGTACTGGACGTTTTGTCTGCCTTTTTTGCTTTGCTAAATCTTTACATTTTTTGGTTTAGATAGATTAACTTTAAGTCCTCTTCGGGGAATTGATTTTTTTTTTTAATTTTTATGTTACAGAAAAACCACAGAAAGAGATGACCACGATGATGATAATGGTGGTACATTGTTGTTCTTAAAGAAAAACATATAGTCTTGATTACATCCATCGGTCTTTGCAAGTCGGAATTCACCTTCTACAACTAATTCCGATTTCAACATCATTTGCTAGTAATTCTGGATCCAACATTCGTTGACTCTGATCTATAGTTCCCTTGCCTTCTCCACAAATTCATAAAACAATGCACTTGAGTGGCGGTAGTACCATGGATCATATGGAGGATGGACATGTCAGAGAAAATGATGAAGAGAAGTATGTCCCTTTTGAAGTGGAAAGCGGATACTCTAAGGCTGAGATGCGCTTCTCATTGAACACTGGTGCTGCTGCCGAAACTACTTCTAGCAGCCGTCATTTGTCTAAAACCCATATCTCTGCTGCGGATGTGTTGAAGACTTTGTTTTTCATACTTATGTGGTACACTTTCAGCACATTTTTAACCTTGTAAGTTATTCAATAACCATATTTATACCTGCTTTTAGTAATTGGTATCGGCGTTATCCTTTTTTTCCCCCCTTATTTTGAACCATATTCTGGTTTCTATAGGTACAACAAAACTTTGTTAGGAGATGATTTAGGAAAGTTCCCAGCTCCATTATTAATGAACACAGTTCATTTTGCAATGCAAGCTGGTTTCTCAAGGGCAATTACATGGTATTGGTCTCATAGATTTCAACCCACTGTTGCTATGTCTTGGACGGATTATTTTGTGAGAGGTACCTCTTCCAATCTGTAGTTTCTTTTATTAGCTCCTCTCGGTTGCTGACTTATTTTGTTATATTTTTCCACAAATTTTTAATGGTGGTTAATTCTATTTATATCGTGTTAAATCTTTAAAGATGCACTTGAATGTGTTCACAACTCAAGTTTTAAGTTTTTGGAATTGGAGAGTAGCTTGATGGAGCTCCTAGCATTGAACTTTGTGTATTAGACTGAAATTGAAAAAGAAAAACAGATATACATCCTTTCAGCCTGATAAATATGAAATTAGATTTCATGTTGCATAATATAGGATAACACAATTTGTTTGTTAGAAAACAATTTTTATTTGATATAAACAGAATGATGGTTTTCAAGATTCCTAAGTCATTCCCTTGTATGTTTAGACAATATCAAGGAGCAGAAATTATACCATAGGAATTTATATCTTCATAATCAGGAATAAACAGTTCTTTTCCTTAATAGCTCTTGAGTGCACCAACATAGTCCTGCTCGCAATTATGCTGTCCAAACTTCTAACTGCCTCTCCATTGATAGTATAACTGGCAAAGATGCTCACAGTACAATATGTCAGACAGCATAGACCTACCCTATATATAGTCCTAGTAGCAGCTAACTTTTCTATCAACTAATGCTACAGATGGAATTTCCCTTTCGCAGTTGTACCAACAGCTCTTGGAACAGCATTGGATGTTAACCTGAGCAATGCATCCCTTGTTTTCATCTCTGTTACATTTGCCACGATGGTTAGTTATTTTCTTCATAAGTCATTGGATATACAACGTGAAGTCTGGGTTTTGCATATTCTCTATCGTTCTCTGCCTTCTATAAAATTTTCGTAATGATTTCCAGTCTGTTATTTTGCATATGCAGTGTAAATCTGCAGCTCCCATATTTCTCCTTCTTTTTGCCTTTGCATTCAGGTGAAAATTTCTCCTCCGTTTAACTTCTTTTCCAATGCATGACATATGTGCTTTGCCTTAACATGTGTTAACGCATGTAGCTCTCTTGCCAAAACTGTTCTTCGGGTTGCTATTGGTTTCTTTGTTCTACTTTTTTGTTGACAATATGAAGTCTTCTTGTTTTCTTCTGACAAGGAAAGATTGCTTACTAATCAAAAGGTGATTATCTAAGTCTCATACCTTTCAACATAAAGGCAATTCTTCTTACTATGGGATTTAGGATATTAATAATAAGGGGAGCCTCCATTAGATGATAAAGTTCAAGATCAATTTTATTTTCTTCTTATCCCAGTTTATTTTTCTTAGTGGTGATGATCGCCAAGGGGGCAGTCAGGGAAGGGTGGAAGTTAGTGGGTTGACTGTTTCCTTATTATCTTTTGAAGATGCAATGGGGCTTTGTGGATAACCATATACAAAAATGGGATACATGTGGATCGTCACCCAACTAATCCTGGAATATTTTTCAATAGAAGAATAAAAACAATATTGTAACTAGAAGCAGAATACTTCAAGGATCATCCTTTTCATCCTACTGTACCATAAGTTTTCTACTTTTTGGTCAGATTGGGAAGATAAGATAAGTAGAGTGAATGCTATGTCTCTGATATTTAACAACTATTACATTCAGGACATCTGAGATAATCATTGCCATTGGCTTTGAGATGTGTTTTCTGAAATCTGTTAGGCAGTGTAGCAGCTTATGTTTTTATCATTTCCCTTTGACAACTTTATGCTGACGTCAGTTTCCTGTGAGGGATATTTACCCATTTAAATGCTAAATTACTGAGCAAAGGACATCAGTGGGTCTTATGCAATTAACAATGCTTTGGACATTTATTTCACACATCTGTTATTTCAAAGTTTTATCTATTTATTGTTCAGTGCTTGATATATGATTGTCACAATAAAATGTGATAACTTTACGTGATATGCCACTTATTGTTAAGCTTGTGTTGAAGGTTGGAGTCTCCGAGCATTAAACTTCTAGGTATCATGGTGATAATTTCTGTAGGAATCTTATTGACAGGTAAGCAGATTCATAAATTCTCAATAGCTTCCTAGTAACAGGGTGCATATTGTTTCTAATCTTCAGAAGCCTTACACTGATTAGCTTTTATACATAAACCTTGTGGACATAGTCACAGAACATGGGGAAATTTTGGGATGAGAGAAGAAGGAGGCTGCTGCGATCAATAAGTTACATTTATGTGCTTAAATCTTGTTGGAGATTTTGAATTATATTTTCCAAAGTTAGATTTGTTAACCAAGCATTGTCATGAAGCGGGTAGTTTATGCTATGATTTTAATAAGAAGGGTTGTTTTTGGTTTTGGAGATCTTGAAATAGAATTCTGAGCCAAGCATCATCTCTTCAAGTTAGATACGTGTAAGATATTTCAACAATAAATAGTTATAAAATGGAATTAATCTGTAGTATTATGTGGAATGACATCTGCTAACAGTATATGCAGAGTACTTATGCAAATGATTACACAATCTCCAGGTGGATTGCCTTGTAGCTGCAAGGCTTCTATTAACTTGATATTTGTGCTCAGCATGCAGCTGCCGATCTCATGTTACATAGTAGTGGCACACTTCTTTTTAGATGACCTTAGTCAATAAATTTGTCTCAATTCTTATAGCCTATTGAGCACCTTCTTGTTTGTATGTTATTTGTATTTGCGCCTTCATTGAGAGTGGGGAGGATAGGGAAATAGCAGTAATTTTTTATGTGCATAGGAAGGATCAACATATTATTTTGTGGTAGATTCAATTAATAGCTGGTGCTAATGATGATGTATATAACTCTTCATACTGTAGCAAATTTCATCTCATCACTATTCTTCCTACTAAGAAATTTTAGAATTTTTTTGTTCCATATTCTTATTGTAAGTTTTCCTTCATGTTTCAAACTGGTAAACAGTTGCCAAGGAGACAGAATTTGAACTTTGGGGTTTTATATTTGTTATGCTTGCTGCTGTCATGTCTGGATTTCGCTGGACTATGACTCAAATTCTTCTGCAGGTATGATCCGTTTTCTTCCTTTTTGTTTAATGTGAGGAAAAGAGTTAAAAAAGACTTGGTCAGACTGTTGAAAGCTTCAGATATTTCACAATCTGTTGATCTCACTGTTCATTTTCCCCGTTTCCTTGCACCATGGAATGTGATCTTCATTGTGGTGATGTACGGTGATCCAAATCTGACAAAAAGAAAGAAGTCTATGGTAGGTGCAATTGATTGCTAGTTCTAATAATAGTCAATTCCATTTGTTTTATTTATGCATTCATGTTTATTTCATTTTGCAACTGTGCTCTTAATAAGTGAAATTTAATATGACTGCCATGAATTTATCAAATCTGTGTTTTAAATTTGTCAAGAGGTCCAACAGAAAAACCATATATCACTTTGCTTTGTAAACCTGGAAACTGTTCTTTTGGGTATATGTTCCATAATTACTTCCTGGGAAGAAACTTTTTCCTTACGAACTTGTTGTCAGGGCATAGATAAGAAAAGGAGATCTGATGTTTCATTGTTTAGATTATCCAAAGCCTCACTAGATGTCTGTAATTTTGGCTTGAAGTGCAGAATCTGCTGTATCGAAATGTACCAGTCAGAATATTCAATTGTAAGGGAAATAAAATGAGTTCCTTAGTTCTTAAATCATCAATTCCATTTTCCACCTAAACCATTAGATTCATTTTCTACTTAAAAATTCTGTTGAAACAAACTCTTCTGTTAACTGGAATTATATGACAGAGCTAGGGGAATTATGGTTTTGTCCTCCACTTAATTTTGGCTCTTATAGAAAAGGTGAAATGTAGTAAGACAAGTTATGAAGAGCAATGACATCATTGTTGTCATGAAAAGAGGAGAGGAATTTGGAGAGAGGACAGTGACATGAAAATTGGTGTGGATAGAAATAAGGTAAAATGGACTAGGTAAGTCTTGAGGAGAACAATGATATCAAAGTATCATGAAAAGAGGGGAGGGATTTGAAGAGAGAACAATGAAATGAAAACTTATTTGCATGGATGAGTGGGAAGGACACAATTTCCTAGTGCCCGCATCTTCCTTCATTTTGTTAGTGCCCTATCCCCAGGATGCTCTTGATATCATCTAGTTTGTACATCCAGTTGCATATGCAATTCCCTGTAAAAGATACAGCCCTGATACGTTTAACACCAGAAACAAAAAAGGAACCTAATACAAAAATCATGTGGTAATTTGTTTTCTACCCAATTGAAAATTGGATTCTCTGTCAGTCTGGTAATCTGTGCACATAGGATGCATTTGGGATCTCATAATCGGACTTATAGATTTCAGTTATGTTGTTGTCTGATAGGAAACAGAAAAGAAGGAAAATAGAACTAACTGAATAATAGAATATTTATTGATAAATTTGAGAGCAAAAATCTTAAACTCCCAAGTCAGTCCGTATGAAAAGTACTAAACTCCAAAACAAAGAAATTAATTTCTCCCACTCCTCACTTGCTCTAACTATCAGAGATTTATAATGCTAGACTCCTAACAACTCATAATCTACTCCTAAGGATAACTCATAATCTATTCCTAAGGATACGCAACAATAAAAGATAAAGCCAATCGGTAAAATAACAGAATAGCTAAAATAATGGGATGTGACTACTGAATGTGTGTTAGAGTCAACTACTGATTGAACTAAATCTTGGCCCATGTGATCCTCGTGTGCTTTTCTAAATTTCCTCCTAAAATAAGTCTTAAGAAGTTGAGGTGGAGGTGTCGTATAGAATTCCAATTGTTCACCCAATTCCAAGGAATTGAGACATAGTTATTGTTGACAAATTTCAATTCTTAGGGTTGGAGCAAGGGACTCCAACTCTGAACAATCCAATTTTCACCATGTTAGAAAATATATGATTCATTCTTTGGTCTCATCCAACAGCTTAAACCTTTAAGTCCAATGGTTTCTTGACAAGGTATAAGAGCCTCGTGAGACCAAGAAGTTCTAGTTTTGGTGAATTTGGATTTGTTTTTTTTGTCCATATTTCATGTGAGGGGTTGTATTAGGATATTATATGATCTACTGTATTTATCGAAACTTTCGTGTGAGCAAAATAAATATTAGAGAATATATGATTCATTCTTGAGTCTCAGCCAACAACTTAAGCTGTTGGGTTGAATGGTCTCTTGACATACCAAATCACTATAAAGTTGGTATAATTCCACGCACTACCAGTTCCAATTGTAATTCTAATTCCAAGAACCAAATGGAGTATTGAAATAGTTTCTGTACTAGTTCATATTGTTGAACATTATGAAAGTGCTGATCTGGTCCCTTTTCAGGTTTGAAAAATCCACTTACATTGATGAGCTATGTGACACCGGTTATGGCAATGTTGACCGGTCTGCTGTCTCTAATATTTGACCCATGGCTTGAATTTAAAAGCAGCAGTTATTTTGATAGTTCGTGGCATATTGCCAGGAGTTGCCTGCTGATGTTCTTTGGTGGATCACTTGCATTTTTCATGGTAGGAACCTGGGCTGAATCTTCATCCTTTAAAAAAAAAAATTGAGCTTATGGGTTCCATTTTGAGGTCTGTGAAAATAGGAGGGGGTAGTGACTTTGCATTTTCAAGGACTTTAAGTCTGAAGACCATATCAGTTGACAAGCTTCCTGCACTGGAATTACATAGCATAATTTCACTATATTCGTTTACTATTAAAGGAATAACATGGCCTGTTTATTGCAGGTTTTGACGGAATATGTTCTTGTTTCAGTAACCAGTGCTGTCACAGTGACAATAGCTGGTGTTGTTAAGGAGGCGGTGACCATAGTGGTATGATCTTTCTCTAGAACATCTTACCTACAGGTTGTTGGCCTTCTGGTACATTTCATAGTTCCTCCCTACCTGGTTGCTTGTGTGTTTCTCTTTATGGTAAAACCTTTTTAGAAGCCGCCATCTTTGAGTCTGTTTACATAACCACTGTCTCACTTGATAACGTTGCTGTGTTTAATCTTCAAATCTGATGATTGGAATGACTGTTCTAAAGTTTGATAGAAATCATTTATGATTTCCCTGCTTCCTTTTTACTTGAATTGTCAGTTCTCTTTTTAAATTTTCAGATGTGTTTATATAATTTCATTTCTTAATGACAATCCATCAATATTCAGGTTGCAGTCTTTTATTTTCACGATGAATTTACCTGGCTGAAAGGAGTTGGTCTTATCACTATTATGGCTGGAGTCAGTTTATTCAATTGGTACAAGTAAGTTCTTGGTCATTATCTTGTAAACCTCCTACACCTCGCCACTTAACCCAGTTTTTCCTGTGAAAAATCTCTTGCTATAACTGCTTATTTTTTAGATTTCTTTGTTGTAACATCCTATAATGAGCTCCTCTACCTCTTAAACTAAAAATTGTGAACTGCTCCAATTTTGGTTTACTTTTTATTGTCCGTGTTCAGATACCAAAAGTTACAAAATGGTCAAATAAGTGAAGATGAGTCTTTTGGATCATCCAAGTCATATGCTGATGCGAAATATGTTATCCTTGAGGAGATGGAGGATCAAGATGAATACACTTTATAGCTCTTAAAACGTCAAGTAAGTTATCATGGTGGTCTTAATGAATCTTGTATGAGGCAGCTGATCACAAAGCTCCATTGTAGTTCTGGTTCACATTTAGGTTTGCCATAGAGTAATATTACCATTGCAGTATCAGCATTTCTGTCGAGCCACGTCCTTGTCTATCTTGTACATCTTTCTTGGAAAGGACGGCAGGAATTGATAAAGTTTCTTGACAATGTCTCCTCACGGAAGATCAAGACATGCCAATTTTCTGAGTTTTGATGTAGAGATAATTTTACTGTGTAGTAGAAATTTCCCGTATGCTGAGCCCTAATTAAACATTAATTGGATTTCACAATCCATTTTCTTTCCCCTTATTGTTACCCCTGTAATCATTGTTCAGACTTAAGGGGCATAGCCGTGAAAGCCAAAGTTGTAGATTGAAATTGAATTCTCCAATGTCATATCAAGTCTGGGATTATTTCAATGTATATATTGCTGTTTTGCAAATTGAGGGTTTCGCAGCTTGCTCTTGATATGAATGACTAATGGATGTACCTACCTCCCCATCAGCATTCAGCTAAGATCCCTTTTAGTTTTTGCTTACTTTCAATTGAATAACATTTTCCAACTCATCATATATTGGCATCGTTAGTTTCTGATAGCACTAAAAAGAGGGGTAAATTAGATATTGATAACTTTTAATGAAATGTTTACTAGTTTAGTGTGTTAATAAGCATAAAATATTATGTAAAATACTAAAATTTCAATAACACACTTAACAAGAATATAAAAATAAGAGAGAAATATAAACGAATTTTATAGTAATTTGACAACTAATCATCGTACATTTTTTGACAAAGATAAATCTTTTTATAATCTGTCTTTAAAGTGAAAAGGAATATTAATTCTATCTAGATCACTCTCAAATATAATATATAATATGTTAGTAGTGTGCCCTAGGCTAATGAACATTTGTGATTCATGTATTAACATTATGATTTGTTAATAATATATTATGAGGTATTCCGTTTCATATATGC
>JANZLF010000002.1:14122933-14142061 GCA_026546835.1 Erythroxylum foetidum
GTTCGGTCCAAACAGAACGTACTGCACATTCCCGCATAGCGGTCCTGTGCAGCCGTGAACAGAACGTACTACACTTTTCCGCAAAGCGGTCCAGTGTAGCCGTGAAGGGAGTCCGAAATCGGAGCTCCTTGCCACTAGCGGGCAGCCGGGAGAAGGCTATAACGAATAGAGACAGTGCACTGACTCACAAGGACCTGACCAAACCCACTTAATCACATAATTCAGAATTGAAACTTTCAGATTGCCCGAAGGCACTTTTCAAAAATCTTGTTTTTCATCGAACACAAACAAACTCACAATTCAAATACTTCATACAATTCAATTTATTCAATCAATCAATGCAACAATTTGCATAATTTGTCAATGCATACACAACAAATGCATTTTCAGAAATTTCTATCAATTTATCAAATCATTTAAAACAATGAATTTAAGCTTATAATAATTTTTCAGAAAACATTCGGAAATCATAATTTCAAACATTTACAAAAACAATAATTTATCAAAAATTCACATTTTTGCTTTCTTTAATTTTCAAAAATTCATATTGAGCTTACAGATCAAAATATAAATATGCTACCCACCTCGAAATGATGCTAGAAACTCGTCCCGATCATCAATTTGATCCTTGCCTCTTTCCTTCTTTCAATTAAAATTGATCATTTTCTCCACCATTTTCGGATTTTTGCAAAGCCCAAGGGAAGCTTTCCTTCTTTTCCATCCTTTCTCTTTAAAATAAAACAAAAATCATCTTGGAGGCTCAAAATTTTCGAAATCTCCATCACCGAAATCACCTTTCTCCATTCTCTCTACAAAAGGACTTCCACTCTTTCCTCCTCTTCTTTTTATTTCTAGATCTTTCTTCTCTTATTTCGTGGAACAGAAGCCTTATACAACAGCCATAGGTGAGTTTTGCCATGTCATTAAAATGGAGGGTAAATGACCATTTTGCCCTCACTTATTGGCCTATTTCCAAGTTTGCCCTTGCACTTTCTTTAAAAATCTGATGCTTTGCGTCCTAGTTTTGGGAAACTAAATGAAATAATTTGGACAAACTTTTTTCTTTAAAATTGTTCCTCTAGATCATACGAATCCAAAACCACTGACCGCGCTCAATTCGGATCAGAAACGAAGAACTTATAGCCAAAATACTATCGGACCTTCACAAAATTCGAGACTGAACATTAACATAACTTCACTCCAGAAATTAACAATCTTAGGGATGAAATTAAATTTTGATCCCTGCACATGATTTGTAGCCCCATATCTTAATTTTATTTGCCCTTAAGAATCAACTCAATCGGAGTTGTACAACTCCCGAATTTTGCAAAATACTGAACTATGTTCAGAAAATTATCCAACCTATAACCTATAACCAAATCTCCTACTTTGGTTCAATCAATATCTTTCCATTTAATCTCCTAAAAATCATAATTCCTCAAGAAAATGAAATTAATTGTCTTAGAAATCCAACGCTTTGAGAATCAAATCAATCGGATATCAAACAAAAAAGTTATAAGCGAAGGCGAGATTCGAAGATTAGGCGTGGGCACGCCTAAGGATAGAATCTAGAGCAGTAGAAAATTTCAGAATTTTCAAATCATATCTTTTGCTCCCGAACTCCAAAATTAACAAATTTGGTCTCTATGAAAAGCTTGAAGGAAGATCTACAACTTCCATACAGAACTCAAAAATCAATTTCATCTCTAAAGGGGTCAAAAAATTCAGTCAAAGGCACTGCCCCAATTTAATATATCCCTAAACAAATGCCAAATTTGAAAATTCATATCTTTCAACTCCAAATTCCGAACACCTCATATTTTATATCACTGCGAAGATCAGAAAGCCACCTACAACTTTCATGAAGGAAATAAAAATCAATTTGACTTTTAAGGGAGTCTATTTTCTGGTCAAAAATTCTGTCCTCTTATATTCATGCTAAAATCATAACATAAATTTGTAAAAATCATAACTTATTATTCCTTAATCGAAAAATTCTATACTTTATATCGAAGTAAAGATCAAATCACAATCTGCAACTTTCATGAAGAACTTCAGGGCTCAATTTACCTCTAACTATGTAAATTTTTCAGTCAAAGCTTCAGCCATAGTAAAAGTCAACCCTAATACACTTAAACTTTGACTGATTATAACTTTCACTCCCGATATCGAAAAATTACAAACTTTATGGATACAGAAAGCTCTTTACATAATCTACAAGTTTCTAGAAAATAATTTTCTCAAATTTTGCCTAAATCAAAAGTCAACTTTCAAAGGACAAAAAGTCAAACTTTTCACAATTTTTCATCTTCTCACACTTTCTCTCTTTATTTCTTGATTTTTCAACTTAATTTCAATCAACTCATCCACTTTTGCATATTTCTTATTTTTACTCAAAAATTGGGGTCCAACAATTTCCTTCATCATCTACTGGTATGTATGGTCCATTCTTGATGATATCTCAAAGATCAATGTGTGTGGATTCTATAAAGAGCCGCATCCTGTCCTTCTAATAATGATAATCCTCAACATTGAATGTAGGAGGTCTTGTGACCGAGGCACCTTCAGCTATAAAAACATGTGATTCAGTCATGGATCTTTATCCTCACTTTGTAAAGGTAGTTCTTGGAAATCGAACTCTGATACCAACTGAAGTAAATCACTTGTTAATATAGAATTCACGTAAAGTATACGAAATACACAAGAAGGGGGGTTAAATTATGTAATCTTTTTTAGAACACAAAAACTTTTGATATTTCTTAAAAAACTTTTTCAACTATCAAATGAATACCAAAGATATTATGCTAAAGCAGCTACATATTTGAATCGA
The DNA here is from genome assembly GCA_026546835.1 of Erythroxylum foetidum. Classification (NCBI taxonomy): domain Eukaryota; kingdom Viridiplantae; phylum Streptophyta; class Magnoliopsida; order Malpighiales; family Erythroxylaceae; genus Erythroxylum; species Erythroxylum foetidum. The sequence goes on from JANZLF010000002.1 coordinate 14,125,764, forward strand.
AAATAACTTCTATTTACTCATCTAACAACAATAAAATATTAAAGTGTAAGGTTAGAAGATAGACACCGCGATTTTATATTGGTTCACCCCAAACCTTGGGCTACGTCCAGTCCTCAGAGTTTGTCTAAGATTTCACTATACTTCTTCAATTTTACAAGTATTCTTTCTTCCCTTCCAGAGCCTTATCAGGTCTCTTACACAAAGTATTCTTTCTGTTATCTTAGCCTTTTCTTTCTCTCACTAAAAAGATATTATGAGCTTTTTATTACAGTAGAGTTTGCTCTCTTGTATCGCACTTTGAATACATAATTTTTCTAAGTAGGTAAAACTTGAAAGCTCAAAGTTAAGAGTTGTTTAGTCTTCGAATACGACTAGTAGTTATAGCCTTAAGTCTCCAACTGCTTCTTGATAACTGTTTCTTGATTCTTGTAGAAACCGTTACTTAGTTGAGTTCTGTAATTAACTCCAACTAACTAATTGTACGACGTACTAGAGCATCTTCAATCTTCGTATCATCTGTGTTTTGCTTCTTTTGTGTTTTTCACTTCGTCTATGTTTTTCTTCTTTTGTGATTTGCTTCTTTTGTGTTTTGCTTCTTCTATGTTTTTCGCTTCTTTTGTGTTTTTGTTTTTTCTATGTTTTTCGCTTCTTTTGCGCTGACGTGTCGTTTGTGTTTTCGCTTCTTCTGTGTTTTTCGTTTCTTCTATGTTTTTCGCTTCCTCTGTGTCTAACTTTTTCTGTGTTTTTCACTTCTTCTGCACGCTTAACATACTTTTCAAAATAGTTTATTTATTTCTAATATTATTATTATTTGATTACCACCAAAATTAATAAGCGTGAAGTCTTATTGACTTAACAATGTTGACACTTTCAATTTTTTCCAAAGTGTTTATTGTAGAAATTGATGCTTCATCAAAAGGCATTAGAGTTGTATTGTCACGTAATGATCATCCACTAGCCTCTATTAGTAAAATATTAAGACCAAATTTGCAATAACTTTCAGTTTATGAAAAGGAACTCCTAGCAGTGGTATTTACAGTATAAAAATAGGAGCAATACTTGATGGGCTAGCACTTCATAATTGAAAAAATCATAAGTCTTAAATGATTATAATTACAATAAAAGATTTGAACACCCTTTTAGCAATATTGACTCTCTAAACTGATGGGATTTAATTATGAAATTCAATATATAAGCGATAAAAATGTAGTTATTGATGCCTTATCTAGTAGGATCCATAAATTCTTTGTATGACTATTTCAGTCATTCAGTCAGATATGATGGAGCTTATTAAGCAAGGCTATGAATTGGACTCTTTTCTTTCTAGAGTCACACAATAGTTGCAATAGGGTCATATTGTTTCTCATTATAGCATAACGGATGGAATTCACAAAAGAAAGAGGAAGATAGTGGTTAGATCTTTTGAAGAGCTAAAAAAAATGATAGTTTGGGCTCATAACTCTCCTACAAAGGACACTCAAGTAGATACTCTACTTTAAAGAAAATCAAAGGGTTATTTTATTAGAAAATTTGCATAAACATGTTCACATACGGGAATGCTTGGTGTGCCAATCTTGCAAGTATGATATTGTTGCTTACCTTTATTAATTCCTTTTAAGGTATGGGTGGGGGTTTCTATGGATTTTATTGAAGGATTATCAATGTCTAAGGGATAATTTTGAATATTCTTAGTGCTAAACAACTTAAGTAAATATGTTTCGCATTGAAACATCCTTATACAATTATTGATGTTGCTCAACTATATCTAGATAACATCTTTAAGTTGTATGGGTGGCCTAGAAGTATTATAAGCAATATAGATCCCATATTTGTCAGCTAGTTTTGGAAGGCTTCATTTTTTATATAAAAAGTTGATATGTTAATTTCATCAGCCTACTACCCACAAACAAATGAGCAAACTGAAATGCTTAATAGATGCCTTGAAACATGTCTCAAGTGTATGTGTGGAGATGAGCTTGGTGAAAGGAGTAAGAGGTTGCTCTTAACTGAATAGTAGTACAATATAAAATTTCACTTTACACCATTTAGATAACTCCTTATGAAGTTGTTTATAATCAACCTCCTTCCTTACATTTGCCCTAAATATCTGGAGAGACTAAAGTTGAAGTTGTGGATAGATCTTTGCATAAAAGGAAGACTATGATTTAGCTTTTGAAGCAACACTTGCAGAAGGCTAAAAGTATAATGAAGGCCTAAACAAACAAACACAGAAGTGTTAGGGTCTTTCAACCAATAGAATGAGTTAGGTTAAAACTATAACTTTACAAGCAAATCTTTGTGCAGTTTAGGCCTAATTAAAAGTTAGGGTATAAGATTTTAGATCATTTCTGATGTTAGAGGTCATTGGCAAAGTGGCTTACAAGTTAAAGTCACTAAATTTCATGCAATTCATCTTATATTTCATGTTTCTTAGCTCAAGCCTTTCAAAGGAGTATCACTAACTGTCCTTCAAGTTCCATCCTGATTGTGTTGTCAACTTAGTACTCAACAATTGCTCCATATAGCTCTTCTTGACAAGAGAATTGCCAAGTGTCAAAATGTAACAACAACCCACTACCTAAATCAATGGCAAGGGCAATCTATGGAAGATGCAACTTAGGAGCTCGCTTTAGGGATCGAAAAGATGTATTATGCAATCTTTGCTTCAAATGGTTAAAGACAAGTCTCATTTTGAAGAAATGAGCTATGATATAGTAAATATACTATTTTTTAAACAAATTTGGCAATTTAATGTAATTTCTATAATTTTTTAATTTCTATATAACTATCAAAAGGTTCCAAGTTTATATAGAGTTGTTAGAGCATAAGCCAAGTAGTAGCAAGTTATTAAGTTATTAGATGTCACTATTCTTTTCATTTATTATTAGCAACAATTATTCATTAATTTAAATAAAAATTTTAATTTTACTATTAGCTATTTGTAGTTACAAAATTAATTACCAATCATTAATTACTTATGTTTTTTAGTATTGTAGTTAACACTTCTAAACTATAAAAACTAACATAAAATAAAAGCATGATTAAGTAATTATGAAGTATTTGTTGAAAGGAATGTAAACAAAAAGTGCTAATTTTGGTAATTACTACATTTTGTTAGATTCATTGAACACTTCTGCTCTGCTCCTTGTGTTTGTTGGATAACACGGTTCACAATTCACAAAACAAAACCATAAAGCTACTTTGCTTTTCCAAACCGGACGCTTCTGTTCCTCCGTCACAGATCATTCCAAAGCCTCCCTTCTCGGTCAGTAATTTTATTCTTTTAAATTGCTCTCCGATCTCTTCTTTTATTTATCTTCTCATCGCTTTTTTTTTCTGATTTTTCCAAATTAGGAAATAATATCAGCTTTTTTTCAAAGCTACTTTCCGTAAGCTTGACTTAAAGACTTGGTTTTTCCTTTCCCAATTTGGTTGTTTGATTGCTAAGATTGCCGATGAATAATTTCGGCATACCCAGAAAGGTTTCCAATAAAGATGTGATTGTTTGGTTGCTGTTGAATCTGGAAGTTTGTCATCTTTGTTGGGATTTATTAATTCCTATCTATTAATTTGTTCCTGAGCCTTACAAATTATTTTATGCGAAGGCTTTGGTGTTAAATGACAGAATTGGCCTGAATTTGAAGAAGGACGAGGATCTCATCATAATCCACAATATTACTGTTACTATGCATCAAGAGAGAACATGGAAAGCTCCTTCTCTGGTTGATCTTTGTGTAAACGTAGCAATTAGTAATGTAATGTACCTGGGAGACGTTGGAGAAACTGATTTTCATCTTCTTGACCGAATTTTACCCCATTGTACCTTGGATCAGTTGATACACGTAGAGAAGAGCACAGTTGTAAGCACATAATTCCACATTACTTTGCGTTTGGTTTTGTTGGTCAGTTTACTTATCCTATGCTTTGGCTTGCTCTATTAGGGACGGGATCTTAGTCAAATTACTGATAAACTATGGAAGAGATTCTATGAGAAGCAATTCGGGGAGAAAAGTACTAAACTTGTTATTGAGAGGATGAAGCAAAAAAAAGTTTCATTTAAATGGTTTCAACTTTATGAGGTACTTTTTCCCCAATTAATACCTCCATTGCATTTGTTTGGTTAAACATATTAAGATGTTCTTGCCCCTTGTTCTCCTCTGTAAGAATATTTTATCTGTGGTTCATTGTGCTTACCTTTACTACATGTGTGAATTTCTCTAAGGCAAAGCTGAAGGATGTTGCAGAGAAAGAGAGCCAAGCTGTAGCTCGACTTAAGCAACTATACAAAAAGGAAGATGATCGTAAGTTTATTGTTTTGAACTTCATCAACTACAATTTCCTTCTTACCACATACGTATCTTTCTTTGCTGCAATTTGTCTCTTATGTTTCTGAAACTATACTTTTTTTTTCTGTATTATATTTGGTTACAACGATCATATGGATGGGACTTGCCTTTAGGGGCCAGCAAAGGCTGCCAAGTGCCATGGCACTTGTGCCGTGTTCCGAAGGCAGAAACTTCATGTGAAATATGCTAAAGGTTATATGTGTCCTGGACTTGCTACTTGCTTGTGGTACGATCTTTAGTACCTGAGAGTAAACGTCCATTCTGTCTGTTTTCTATGGGACAAATGAAGCCTTTGTCGTTTCTGATATCTTCTACTTATGACCCATGGATTCATGGGTTTCTGTGCTCCTACTTGAAGTTCAGTGGTCTGATCTTCTAAATTTGTCTACTGTAAATCAGAGGTTCTTGAATTGGGTTCACTAATAGAACTAAACATAATTAGAAACTCACTTGAACTCTCTCTTTGTGCAAATGATGAGCCTGCTAAAGTAAATAGAACTGATTTTCTGTTGCATGTAAGTATTAACATTTTCTTGCTGTAAGTATTAGCAATATTCTTCTTCTCTGTCTTTCTGTAATTAGTTAGCCATCGTTGTTGTTTACTAACCTAAACAAAAGTCTGAATATGGGAAGTTAATTGATGAAGGAATGAATGCAAACATGCTCCTACCCAGCTAGTTGTTGAGCAAAACCATGAATATCTGCGGGTAAAAGATTCTCTGCTCCTTTAACGGGTTAGAGCCATTGACGGACTAGCAGATTCTGTTGTAGGGAACATGAAACTGATATTTCATGTAAAGTGGTGTGCTCACTTAAAGACATTGAAAGAACTAGTTGTGAGTTTTTTTTAAATCTTCTAACAGTTCCTGGCAGGGAAAGTTTGTTTCAATTGCCTTTTTCTTGAGTGAGATCTTTTTGCCTTCAAACTAAAAAGTTGCATTCGGGTTGCCAAAAATTACTTTTTGTTCTATTATCTACTTTTAACCTGCTTTCTACCTTTCTAGTTGTGCGTCCGAAGTGTGTAAATTTGGCTACTGATGTACACACTGCATTCAATTGAGTTATAACTAATGTGTTTGCTGAAGATGATGCCTTTTGCTCTTGTTTCTCAGTTAGCTTCTTTCTTCTTTCACATGTAAAATCCCTATTGAATAGTCAACCTTTTTAGGGAGACAAAGTCGACAAGTTCGTCTTTGCACGAAGGTACCACCTGCAGGCAAAAGAAGTTTTTATGGAGGTATTCTTCATTGTTCTCTGTGGTACATTGTAGTCTAAAATTGAGATGAACTTGTACCCCTCTATCATTCACTTTATCTTTATCTCCAGGAAGTGGACCGGGATGCAGTCTTTACAATGGGAAGAGCAATTTGATGAAGAAGGCAAAATTAGATCTACTTAAGAGGTAAAAAATTTCATTCAACTACAATTTGTTTAAAGGATTTGTTTTGTTATATTTCTGTCTCAACTCAGCTTGAAAATGAGATGATATCTTGTAAGGAGTTTAAAGCAGAGTTACAATATTGTACCGGATCATACTAGTACAAGTTAATATTAGATCCCTTTTCGAATAATTTTTTAAAATTATAAAATAGTGTCTCAATTTTTATATAATTAAGATTTAGTGGCATATTATGGTTTAAATTAAAAAATATTTCATCTTTTGACTCAATAGCTCAATTTATTAAAATTAACATGAAAATATTTTATTTTGTGAACATAATAACTATCACCTAAAAATATTTAAAAATATATATTTTTTAATTTGCTTTACAATTTACCTAGTATTTTTCTGTATTTTGAACTCTATCTTTGGCAGTGTAAGCCGAAATTTTGCAATATATCCCGGTATAAATGTTTGGTAAAATACTGATAGAACCTATAGAGGAGAGGATGGCTTAGAGGATGACTTAGACATTGAGCACAATAGGAGAAGGAATAAACTGGTAGTGTGGAAGGTGTACTCTAGAAGAAAGAACAATGGGCAGAAGGGCAGTGCAGGAGGGCAGTTAGTATTAGCTGAGGTGGCAAAGTAGTTAGCTAACGGAATGTACTGGAGAGGGGAATATTTTGTAGGGCAGAGAGAGAGGAAAGGCAGGCAGAAAGGAAGTGAGAAAAAGTGTGACGGGCGACGGCAGAGTACACTTACCTGCTGAGGAGCAATTCTGCTCTGGTTTAGGGAAGCAATACTACTATCATACTGTAATGAGCTATCTACATTACGGTTATTGAATTAATACTGAAATCTCTAGTGTTCTAAGCCTATTTTGATACTATTTTTCGCCCAGTATGATGCAGTACACACAACACTGATTTAAGTTCCTTCACACTGACAAGGTTTGGAGACTTTAATGGCAGTTTGGAGGACTTTAAATTCTTTGCAGGATATTCAACTTCACATAACATTTTCTTTTCAGATATTTGCTTTGTAACCTTTTCTCTTATTTTGTATTTATATCATCTTTCAAACTTGACTATTTGATGCAAGAGCATGCCCTCTTTTGCTTTGTGAACACTGGCAAATTGCATAATAATTAATAAGTGACCAGTACATCATTGTTGACAGCCAAGACAAACAGATCAGGAAATTTCACTTATAGAGAGGTATCCGTAGACAAATTTTTTTTGCAGAACTGCATAAAATTTTCTTTACTTGATCCAAGTGCCCAAACTTGGAAGATCATCTTCGAAACCTTGCTTGATAATTTGCTGTGAATTAGCTCTGGAAATTGTCTTCATTGTTTTATATTATGCAAGCAATTGCTACCGTGTGACCTTGATTATGTGATCTAATCACTTCTTTTGAGGCATTTTTTTGGGGAAATAACTTTCCCTTTATTCTTTCCCCTTCTCTGGTTGAGCAGTCAGGAGATGAAAAATATTGCAGCCATGAGGAAAAATGCTGTTCAAAGGATTAACAGGTATTGTTCTCTAATAGTGGTGACTGAGAATGTGCTCACAAGGGTATTTCCAACTGAATATCTTCTTCTTGTCTACACAGTACCCCTTCCATGAAAGAGTCACGTGGCTTTTCTGGGACAAGTTCCGCATCGTCTTTCAGAAACAAGTGACAGGAGATTTTGGCATGACATGAAGTCCAGACCATTGTTATGAACTTGAAGGTGGTTATTTACCTGAAGCTATTGGTTCTGGGAATTCTGTTAAGGATGCTTGCTATGTGATTCATGTCTATACTCAAGATACCCACTGTACATTCTAGTTTTCTGATGTATCCACCACCGGAAGAAAGTAAGAATTCAATGTTTATCTTTTTGGTAATACAATAGCTCATAAAATGAATGGTTACTGTGTTGAACCTTTTGTAGTCCAGCTATTTATTATCTTTGATGGCTAAAGCTGTTTCTGGGAAGGGTAATATTAATACTCGTATATGCATATGAATTACAGAGTGCAGTTTGTTTTTGAATCGAATATCAAAGAGAACATTTCTTTCTTGTACTCATGTTGGCTAACCCTAACCCTGCTTCATTTCACTTTTGTAATAGTCCAAGATTGATCTCATTCATTCAACCATAGAAATCAAAACTGTACTGTCTAACAAATTAATACAGCTCCCTACAAGGGGAACTTGAACGCAGGAAGAATGCTGGAACCTATGAAGGAAGAACAAGGTGAAAACCAATACAAACATTAGAACACTACAAAACTGACATGCGGAATGATCACTAATTTCTATGTAACATCACATCAGGCAACTAGTCAATCATCTAACTCTTGAGAAATGTTGAACTTCTAAATCTCTTCAACACTTTTTAATACGACTTTAATAAGCTTGTCTCACTGTTTATATATTTAAATTTCTTTTTGCTCTGTTTTGACATGAATAGGAATCTAATCGCTTAAGAAGATCCTCATTTTACATTCTTTACAATGAAGTTTGTAAAGGTTCTGATTCAATTCTTGACATGGCAAATCAAAACACCATATTTTGTATTTCATTTCTCATGTAAGTAAAACACTATGACGTCCTTTTATAATTCCTTTACTGGAAAGAATTCCAAGTCAGCATGCCTCTTCAGAAAACCAAAACCAAAAGCTCCAGGATCCAGCTCCCCTATCAGTAGTGAATGTTAACTTGCAAGACAAGCTTCATCATCCCCCACTCGACGCATTTATGCAAGACATGACTCATACAGTAGACTCATATGACACCCCCCACCTGTCCCCTCATCTCATTTATTTCCTTTTGCTATATACAGCTGTCCAGGTCCTCCGGGACCATAGAGCAATTGACCTTTACTGTACATCAGTACACATGTACAGGACACTTGCTGAATTTTATTAACACCACTGAGGCTGCTGAGACAAGGAAAAAAGCCTCATTATTACATATTATTGTAGACAATCTGAACAGTGTTATGAATATGGATCCTTGCAGACCAACATTACAGACATCAATATTACATGTGTTACAAGAAAGCTCATGGGAAAGTGAAAGCAGGAATTCATAACTGTTTCTAAGCTGCAGAAAAATGTTCGAGCTGATAATCTAAAGATTCATATTATTCAAGCCTACGATTTTGATGACTTATTCTTCTCTTCACTTTTCTGCATTCCCAGTAAATCCATATCCTAAACTCCAGATCCAGCAAGTCGGCGTCTAGAGGCATTTGAAATGGAGACCTGGCCAAGCCTGTCCACATCACCAGACATTATCCGTTCTTTCAAAGGAATATAATGCCTTAGCCATTCTCCTGTGTAAACCTGATTAAGAAAAATATCTACAGCTATCAGAAAGATGTAAAGTTTCCTTTTCATTATCTTCCAACCAGCATGATAAGCTGTTGCTTAATGGAAAGAATGTAATATTATGAGTAGCTATTAATTGAACCTTGATTCTTTTATCAGAACAGTAAATGTGATTCCGTATTGATAAGAAGGCATCACGGTATATGCTAAAACTTATGAAATCCCATGTCCACACTAGCAACAACAACTATAAGTGAAACTAAACCAATGAAACAAGCTATGTACAAAAACAAAAAATAAAATATTCATCCAGAAATTAACAACTAAACGTACGGAGAGTAATTATATCATGAGCCACAAGGCATGGTTCCCACGTGGAGCCAATGTAAATCAGAAGGTTTCTTGATCAATAAGTCTACCATGGCTTTCCTTTATTGAGCAGAGCCCACTTTCTGATGGGCTAAACCCAAATAGGTAAGTATTTTATTTAGTTTGTTCTTATTGGCTCAAGATTCCAAGTCTATTAGGAATAATATGAATCTTTACCATAGTTAAAGAAGAGAATTTTCAGGTTACGAATTTCAGAATTAAAAGTGTGATACGATTCTTAAGTTCTAAAAATAATCTTAGATTCCAGGCGTGTTTTCTAAATATTAGGTATGATTCATATTTTATAAACCCCAGATTCAATTCCAATTAGCATGGAAACTGTTCTTTAACCACCCTACATATTTTTAACCTGAAGTTATGGCTATCCCAATTTCCAATTAGCATAAAAACTATCCTGCAGCCATCCTACATCAGTTTGTGTTCCATAGATGCAAAATAACAGATTCAGCCTGTTTTGGAAGTGCCTAAAGGTTATCATATATCCTTGCTCCCATCACTGCAGTGTCTATGCTTACATCCAGAGACGAGGTCAAGATCATTCCAAGAAAGCACAAAATATATCAAGTAGCTACAGAAGTGCATAGAATTGAATGACTCCGTAAGTAACCTGTTGAGGTCTCATAATCTTTGTATCAGGATCATCCAGCGATTCTTTCCAATGAGCTAAGTAACCAGCCATTCGAGGGATTGCAAATAAAACAGGGAAGAACTCTGTTGGAAATCCCATGGCCCTGAAAAGATATAATTGTTATCACAACATATTCCACACTTGATTTAAAATTTTCATGAGTTGCAGAAACCACCAACTAGTACTTGAGCTAATTTCTTTTTTTCACCTGTATATCAGCCCAGAATAGAAATCAACATTTGGGTAAAGCTTCCTCTTGATGAAATATTCATCTGAGAGAGCAGCCTTCTCCAAAGCAACAGCTACCTGCAAACAATACGACAAATCAGATGAGAAGAGTGGATTTGCATCCAAATCATGGAACACATTAAGTAAAAGGAAAAAAAAGGCAACTTAAATGAGAAAAGCTTCTCCAAAATGAATCCTTGCCAAATTTTCTCTCTACAACTCGGGAAGAAAATATTATTTTCCATACAATCATAAACACGTGCCCATCACAAACTATTTTGTATCATATTGATGATAGAGATCCCAACAATCGGAGAAATAACCATATGAAATAAAAGTAATAACAATGGTTCGGTATGTATGATTATAGCTTGTCTTGCCAAGTCCATGACTGACCATTAAGAAACATGACTTACCATATCCAAGGACAATGTTCCAAGAAGCTGCTTCAAAATGATTCTTTCCTTTATGTATAATGTTAGAAGTTTTATCCAGATAACTTATTCCTCAGTTCTAGCATCACAATAGTTCCTCATATGGTGCACAAGAACCAACAACTATCTGCTAGTCTTGAAAAGTACTGATTTGGAGTCATGTTAAGTGCAATACCAAACACTAATGTCACCACAGAAGAGGAAGAGTAGAAGCTAACTTTTTTCTTTGCAAGTACAACTGAGAATAGGGAAAAACCTCAATAAGGGGATCCCGCCCAACAATTGAAAATACTTCCTCTGCAAGCTTCCTGATGACCTTTGCTCTGGGATCATAGTTTTTGTATACGCGATGACCAAAGCCTGACATCTTTCGCTTCCTAGAGGAACAGAGAGTGGCAAGTAATATCGATCAAAAACAAAATCATTACAACCCTTGTGAAAGGTTTAAATATCCAATCAAATAAAAGGTAGGAATACCTGTTTTTCACACCTTCAATAAAATCTGGAATATTTTCAACAGTTCCAATCTCACTAAGCATCTTCAGCACTGCCTATAAAAGTGGCATAAAAATTATCCAAGAGTAGAGGATGCAGGTAAATAGAAGACGAAACTAAATAAATAGAAGACGAAACTAACTCAAAATGGAGCTGGCAACAAATATCAAGCATGTAGTAAGTTGAACATTTGACATTAACTTACCTCATTTGCCCCGCCATGAAGCGGACCATATAGTGCTCCAACAGCCCCAGCAAGAGCAGTGAACACATCAACACCACTGCAAGTACAGCAAACCGAATGAGAAAAAAGACTAAATGCTGTTCTATACAGCTAGGTATTACAAATGTACCTCGATGCAAGATGTCGGGCAGCAGAAGTGGAGCAATTCATTTCGTGTTCTGCATGCAGTATGAAGAGTACATCAAGTACTCGAGCCAAGTGTGGGTTAGGTTTGTAAGACCTATTTCCTCTGCAACTCAGAAGAAATTTGAAATCAGATGAAATAAATCCCATAGGTAGATCATGGAATTTCTCAAAAGGATTCCGAGAAGTCATGCATGTTATGTCTAAATTTGAATATCCTGAGAAGGCAATATTATCTGTGAGCTATTGGAAAGAAAAACAAGGGAATGCAATATTTAAAGCAAGAATTATCGTAGCCCATGTTGCCATATCCAGTAAATTAAAAAAGACGTAGGCAGTTCACTAAACCTTTGATTTTAAGATGATTCATATTCCAAGGGAAACCAAAGGAAAATAAGATGGCATACTGAACGTACAGTGAATCTAGCATGTATAGGAAGTTCTCCGAGTAGGAAAGATTGCTTGAAGGGAGAACAGGAGGTCTTCCTGCCAGCCTCAAATAAGCAGCTGCTGCAATTGTAGGCGCCTGCAAAATATACCTGAATTAGCTGACATTCAAACATGAAAAGTGCATAACATTTTAAAACCAATCTCAAGGAAAGAAGAAAGAATGTTGATCAAGTGAACCTTCCCAAGAATGCGTGCAATTTGTTTGTCTCTCACTTGCTTTGACTTGTACAGATCTTGCCCCTATACCAGTAAAACATAGTATTTTATGGAACGAAAGAAAATTTCAAATCTCAAGAAACTTACACATCGGTTCACGAAGTCCTTTATCATCCATTATGGTCATTCGGGTGAGATAAACATATTAAAAGAATGAAACAACAGGCAGCAGAACATAGAAGGGAAGTTGAGTATTGTGTAAGAAAAGACAAAAGATAGAGAGCTTACTCTAAGAGCAGGGTTAGCATCAGGATGAAAAATGGAAAGAGCACTCATTGCACTGACAAGTACCCCCATGGGGTGTGCATCATGAGGCATCGCCTGTATAATATCCTGCAACAATAAAAATTACAAATAGAGTAAACTTAAGAAGAGAGAAATTTTCCCATAATTGGTTAGCTAGTCATCACCGGTGTCAGCGATTATGAATGGTAGCATTAAAACTAATGTGTTACTCTTATGTGCAGAAACAAACACAGAGACGAAAAGAGAGAAAGATAATTACCAAAATGCCCTGAGGTACAGCAGAATGTTGAGAAATAGCAAATTCCCAGTCTGCTAACTGACTTTGAGATGGCAAATTCCCGTACACTTGAACCCATAAAAATTTAAAGATTCGGATAAAATTAAAAAGAGAAGTTTGTGTTTTTACACCCTAAAAGATTAAAAAATAGAAAAGGGAACACTCACAAATGAGATAGGCGACTTCCACAAAGGAACTAGAATCAGCCAACTCCTCAATGGGGTAGCCTCTATACCTGAGAATACCTTCATCGCCATCTATATATGAAATGGAGGATCTCACTGGAGCTGTGTTCAAGTACCCTGGGTCGTATAATTTTATTCCTTTGTCATCTTTTCCCGTTGTAATCTGTTCGATTTCATCTCACAATTAGAATAAATCATCAAGTCTCTAGAAGCAGTAACTACGAGGACAATCTGAGAATTAAAAAAAAAAAAGAAAACCTTTTTGAAATCAGAAGCCTTGACAGTGCCGTGATCGGAGACGGGAATTTGATAGGTTTTGCCAGTGCGCTCGTCAAGAACTGTCAATTTGCCTCGGACATTAGGAGGAGGAGAGACTTGGGCCGAGCAAATTTCCTTTGTCAATAACCCCATATTATCAGACTCCACAGCGGTCGTCAGATGACCGACCAGTACGGCCAACCGCCCACGAGCGGCAGCCCCTGACGGCGACGAGCTCTCTAAAATCGCCATTAATATCTCTGGAGATTTAGAAACCGATCAAATCAAATTGCTTACGGAAACACTTTTCGTTTCTGGTATTGGAATTTGGTTTGTATTGTATTTGTACGTGCGAACTAATAAATTATACAATATTGTATTATATCTAATATTTTAGTATTAGTATTGGTATGGGCCTAAGAAATAATAAATAAATCATAAATGTTACTACCTTGACCTTAGCCGCTATAATGTATAGACAGACTCATAAGATCATTACGAGTCAGAAATATTTGTTGCGTTTACGTGTTGTATTGTATAAAGTAAGAGTGAGATGGGTCTCGGGATTGTAACACCTGACCATTAGGATGAGGTAAAGAGATCGATAACAAACAGAACACCAAAACTAGTATGTAGAATTTTATAACCATAATGCATGAAGTCTAACTTCAAAACATGCTGTAATCTCTACTTTCGTAATCGATGAAACAATGATAAATTGGTTAATGCCCTTTTATCATATTGCTTTATTTGCTAAAAGAAACAAATGACCAAATATAGGTTTTTTTTTATATCAAGACATCTTTAAAAAATGAATAAGGGTATCTAATCACTTCTAAATAATCCGACTTTAAATATTGAGCATATAACTCTTTGTTTCTTGTAAGTATCTCAATTCTTTATTTGCATCTTTCTAATGAACAATTGGGCGTTTTTTCAGAAATGAGAACGAGGGTTGGAGAGGCCGATAATCAGGTACTTCTGGCTCCTTTTACTGAAGTTGAATTTAAGAGGGTAGTAGACCAAATGCATCCGGACAAATCGCCAAGGCCAAATGGTTTTAATGTCGCTTTCTACCAAAAATTCTGGAATATCACTGGGGAAGATGTTATGCGGAGCTGTTAGAGCTGACTCAGATATGGTCAGTTCCCTACTTCCCTTTCTCATACTTTTCTTGTCCTCATTGTGAAACATGAAAAACCAACACATATTCAAGATTTTAGACCTATTACTCTATGTAATATGCTATATAAAATTGTGGCAAAAGTTTTGGCTAATAGATTAAAGGTTATTCTGTCACATTATTTATGTTGCACAATCTGCTTTTGTTCCTGGATGCTCAATCTATGATAATGTTATGTTGCCCTTTGAACTTATTCACTGCATGAAGAGGAAGAAGAGGAGGAAATCAGAAGCTGTAGCATTAAAACTAGATATATGCAAAGCTTACGACTGCATTGATTGGAAATACTTGAAATTCATTATGGCAAAAATGGGCTTTGACAGAAAATGGATTGCTTACATCATGATGTGTGTTATCTCGGTGAACTATAGTGTTCTGTTAAATGGTAATGACGTGGGTCCAATTACACCAAAATGAGGCCTTAGACAAGGTAATCCACTTTCTCCATACCTATTTATATTATGTGCCAAAGGATTAACTTTCTTATTATGCAAGGCAGAAGAAGACAACACCTTGCAGGGGTTTCGAATGGTGAGAAGAGCCCCGTCAATCTCGCATTTACTATTTGCAGATGATAGTTTTCTCTTCTTTCGAGCAAGTACGATTGATTGTTTGACGATTAAACAGATACTGGCAGATTATGAGTAGGCTTCAGGGCAGGCGGTAAGCTTTTAGAAATTTGGAATTTTTTTCTCCTCCAACGTGGGCCTACGGTTAGCTAGTGAGTTGAAAACAATTCTAGGCGTTTCAACACATCTGGATCAATGGCAGATACTTGGGCTTGCCCTCCCTTATAGGCAAAAACAAGAAACAAATATTCTCCTTCCTCAAGGAGCGATTGAAAGGGAGGCTTCACAGTTGGAAAAACATATTTCTCTCACGTGTAGGTAAGGAAATTCTTCTAAAAAATGTAACCCAAGCATTACCCACTTAGTATGAATGTGTTTCTAATCCCATTTACCACATATGATGCACTTCAAAAAATGATGAACTCTTTCTGGTGGGATAATAAACCCAATGGAGGGAACCGAATGCACTGGCTAACTTGGGATAGAATGTGCGGGCCGAAGATAGAAGATGAGCTTGGTTTCCGATTGTTACACTGTTTCAATATGGCAATGCTAGCTAAACATGGTTGGAATCTAATTCATAACCCTTCTTCCCTCCTAACACAAGTTCTCAAAGCTAAATACTTTCCCAGGACATCCTTCCTGGAAGCAACGACCGGATATAATCTTAGCTTTATTTAGAGGAGTATGTTATAAGCTAGAGATTTGTTGGTTCTAAGCACCAGGTGGAGAGTCGAAAATGGAGAGGCCATCTCTGTCTGACAAGACCCATGGTTACCGAGGGATGCAGATTTTTTCATTCGGTCACCAGTGGTAGAGGGACTTGAACTTATGAAAGTGAAAGACCTAATGCTACCAGACGAGAGGGCATGGGATCTACGTTACATCCAGGGCCTTTTTTGTGATATTGATGTGCAGAAAATTCTTTCAATTCCTATGCCTATGACTAATCACCAAGAAAAGATGATATGGCATTTTACGATAGATGGATTTTACTCAGTAAAGTATGGCTATATAGTAGCTCTTAAATGGCTAAGCACAATGGTTTTTGAGGAATTTGTTGGCTCGTGGAAGCAGCTATGGCATCTACCCATCCCAGCCAAATCAAAGAAATTTCTTTGGCGAGCTTGTAAGGGGATTCTTTCGGTGAGGGCCACCCTTAGGCGACGAGGTCTGACCGTAGAGGATATCTGTCCTTTTGTGATGAGACGAAAACAATCTCCCATGCTTTGCTACATTGTGCCCATGTTAGAGTATGTTGGGATCTATTACCTCTACATCCTGTTGCTCCAAATTTTGTTACTTTTTTGCTGGATCTC
>JANZLF010000002.1:14157668-14179201 GCA_026546835.1 Erythroxylum foetidum
CTCTTAATCCTTTCTTTCTCTTCTCCTTCTTAAACACTCTTCTACTCTTCACTAAGCAAGAAGATCACAAGACCCAAGCTCTTCTTCTTCTTCTTCTTCTTCTTCTTCTTCTTCTTGTACGACTCTCACTCTCTCCTTTCTCTAGAAATTTCATGACTTTTCTTTCCTTAGCCTTAACTCTTGTCTTTTATATTAAAAACCTAAGCTCCCTACATTCAAAACTACGTAGTTTTACTAAAACACTTCTTTTCCTCACAATTTTGTCTCTTCTCCCTCATTCATACGACTACACCACTTGGCTTTTCTTTCTTCTTGTCTTTTTTGTTTTAATTTGACTCTACAAAGACTAAAATAACCTTCCTTATAAGCCTTAAGCCTTAATAACATTTGTGATCTTCCCAAAATGCCCTTATATATGTCTTGTTCATTTAATATCAATAACATACTCCACTCAATTTAAACATAATCCATCATTAAATTTTCATCTTTTTAAGAACTAAAACCCCATAATAATTTAGATAATACCTCAAAATAATTTAGAAATGCTTAATTAAATAAATAAAAAGAATTCAGGGGTCAACATTCTGGGAATCCCCATGTTCTTTTAACGGACTTTAGGTCCGTTTAACAGACCTTTATGGGTAAAAAAGGACCCCTAGCATCGCTCATGTCCGTTTAACGGACCTTCCCGAGTGAGAAGGTGCACTTTGGCCCGACAGTGTCTGTTAAACGGACATTCACAGGACAATTTCATGAAATCGCGATTGTTGACGATTTTAAAAGCAGAATCTGACTTTGTGGTCTCATGAAAGGTTTAGATCTTGAAGTCTTCTTTCTAGTGGTTGAAGAACAAAACCAATCCGACAATTGTGGTGATAGTTATGGCAATCACGGCAAGATATGTTACTGCATGATTGAGGGCTTAAACATGTTCGATTCTTTTGATCATAACTTCCTCATCTGGCCTCCAAATGAGGTGATTCTTGAAGCAATAGATTGCTAAGACATGTATCTATCTCTCCATGAAAATTTGTATCTTTTGGAGTTGATTTGAAAAAGTTTGATGGAAGAAAAATGAGGGATCAGTTGGGAGACCATGATTAGCGTATGAACACGCTTTGGAGTTTTAAGCATATCTTGAGATTTAAAGTTCCGATTGAGATGATTCTTGCTTCAAAGCAAACTAGAGGCTTTGAGCTCCAATTTCTATGAAGAATTCAAAATGTGATTTTGATGATTGGATAGTATGGCCTCACCACCCTTATGAGATGACGGCCAAAGAGGGTTCATTAGAATAACCCTATAGGTTTACAAGCTCAAGGTTTATGACTCCAAGCGTTGGACTTCGCAAGCAGGACCCAACGATTGTGGTATCAGAGCAAGAGTTGGGTTCTGAAAATGGTGTCCAACATTTACAAAAGCATTTGATTAAAAATATGATTTACTATCATTATGTTTTCTTTCTCATACAATTTAATTCACATTTTTGGTGTATCACAATGCTCTAAGAATTACATCTATCGCTTGCTTTACATAGAAATTTCATTAAATAATATGGATAATTAACTTTTTATTTATTCATGCACGTCAACATAGTTTAGCCACTTTGGTGTCTAGTAAATAATAAATATAAAATTTATCTATAAATAATAAATCTTGCTTTAATATTCTGCATTTGTAAAATAATAATGTGAAAACTTGATAATTGCATACTCTTCTTAAAGATTATCTTCTCATTGCATGAATTACTAAAAATTATTTAAATTTTTTCTCCTACTACTTGAGCCACATTTAAAGGGAGAAAAGTATGGAATATTTTTCAGATTTTTAGTGGCAAAAATAAATTTATATACGGGGGCAAAGTTGTAAATTTGTAAGTAAGGATATAACTATAAATATTAAACAATGATAAAATTATAAATATGCAAGTTGAGGCACAACTGTAATTATCTAAGCATTCTACCATTGGTTTAGTATTTTCAACTTCAGCGTATCATTTTGAATGGCATTTCCACATCATACCAAAAGGCTTCCCTTCTCTTTTCCTACTTTTTTCGTAAGAACCAACGACACCTAAGTGCTTGGCACATCTTCCAAGGTTTCCTTTCTCAGCCTTTCTTACTAGCTCATTTCCCTTGAGCCAATCTTCCTTGGTGTAAGAATCTGTTTGCTTCTGTTTTATGTTTTATGGTTAAGTAGGATTGATTCAGATCTGGTTTTAGTCTTTATGTAGTTGTGGATAAGAAATTTTGAATCTTTTTTGACTTAGATTTCAGTATGTGTTTTCATTTTGGGTGTGGGTTTACTGAGTTTGAACATTAGTGTGTAGATGTTTTACGATTCAATGCTGGTAGGGTTTTCAAGTTTCAATAATTGCTTCATCGTTTTTTAGGGAAACCTCTTGCTCGATTTGCTATGTTGAGATTTGGGATTGCCACTATTTAGTTGGTGTGGGTTAGTTTTCTTTTTGCAGTTTGATGATTTAAGAGACCTTTTCTTCTGTGATTTGTTGGTTTATGTTCTTTGCTTTTTTGCTCTCAAATCTATTTCTGATTAGTTGGAGGTCCCTGGAGGGAGGATGATTGTTGGTTATTTGATTTAGCTTTTAGCTTTTAGCATTTAGAGTAATTTTTGTGGAGGTTCTTCAGTTGGAGAAGCTGGAGCTTCTTCAGCTAATGCTTCTTCTGCTTTTTCACTTGGAGGAGGTTTTTTGGTCGCTTTTTTTACTTGGAACAGGTTTTTTGGCTGATTTTTTACTTGGAGAAGGAGGTTTTTTTTTGTTGGTTTTTTTTACTTGGAGGACTAGCTTTTTTGGTTGGTTTTTTAGGAGCTGGAGGTTTTTTGGTTGGAGTAGAAGGTTTTTTGGCTGGAGGGCCAGGAGGTTTCTTGATCTCTCTGCTGTTGAGGTCCTTCAATAACACAATTTTTTTTTCATAGGTTGATTTAAACGTGCCTTTACAAATGAGTGCAGAAGCTACTTATTAAACGTATTGTATATATAAGGAAGCCGCCACGGTCTCCTTGGAATGTCTCGGCTTTTTTTTTTTTTGCAGGAAATAACCTCTTCTAGCCGGATCCATATTGCTGAAGTGATTGCGTTATCATCGAATACCCTTTTGGCCACAAATAGGTTCGTGTGTGAGATTTGCAACAATGGCTCCCAAAGAGACTAGAATCTCCAGCTTCACCGTCGAGGCCATAACCTACCGTGGAACCTTAACCAGCTAGAGAGATGCTCCACGAAATATACAGTACAATCTGATTGGAAAGCCCACATGAAGACTTGTGGGATTAGGGAGTATAGATGTGACTGTAGCACTCTGTTCTCCAGGTTCTTAATTCATTTCTCTGGTTTTGTATATTCAGTTACATGATTGTGATTTTAGGCCGAACATGTTCGACTTGGAGTCCGTGCTCTTCTTAAGAAGCTTGAGCTTTAACAATGTTATCGACGTCACTGGCGACGGAGTATTAGTTTCCAGTGCTTCAAGACAGTGGCAGAGGGGTGAATGAGCGATTTAAACTCCCTGATATCTCTAACAACTCTGCTGTATCACGCATCCTGACAAGCCTAGAAAGCCATCTGCAAAGAGTCACTTACCGGACGTTTCCTAATTTTTGTACTCTTTATTATTATTATTATTATTATTATTATTATTCGTATTAATTATTATATTTCAGTATTTACCTTTTCTGCCGTATTCTTTACGTTTTTTTTCAACCTGCATCTATATTATCCTTGTCATATTTGCATGTGGGCCTACTGGAAACAACCTCTCTACAGTGTAGGGGTAAGGCTGCGTACTATCACGCTTCTCCAGACCCTACTTCATTGCGGAACTTCAGGGTATGATGATAATGATGATGATTTTCAACCTTTATTAGGACTCATCTTCGACCTTTCACTCGTCCCAATAGATCTAGCTATTCATTCAGCAAGTGAATTTTGATGATTTTAGAGGAGTTTCTTTTCTTCCTTTTTTTTTTTTGGTAAATAAGGACTTTCTTTTCTATTATAAAAACTAAGAGTTTTATGTCATCAGTTTAAACCAAACATTTCTCAAACAAGAAAACAAAAACAAAAGAGCATTCAACTATGGTGGAGCTTTATAAAACCAAGATCTTTTAGCAATTTTGTTAAATGATTTGTCTGAAAACATATAAGCATAGAAATTATATGTTTAATGACAAACTGCTATAGTATGATATTTAAAACTTCATTTTAGAGCCCAAACAAAGCATTAATCATAGAATCTTGAACACATAATTTTAGTAATATGCAAAACACGTGGACATACATGAAGAATTTAACATAACTAATATGTTTCAAGCCCTTAAACTGAGTTGATTTCTCTTCTTTAACCTATTGTTATTTGCAGATATGTTTCAATGGATGATTTTGCATTTGTTACTTGTATACCTTAATGGATAAGAAAACGACCAATTGATATTCTTTTTAATTTAATTTGGTATATCCATCATATAATCAAGTAAATAATTATGCTTATTTAACCATTTAATTATTAATCATACTTAAATATAATTAATTAACTCAATATTTAGGCCATATTTTAATATATAATACTTTATTTTGGCATCTTAATCATTGAAATAAGGAGGGTATGTAGTGATAACCCTCCATAATGTATTTTGATCTTAGTAGAAGAAATGGATAAATAGAAATTTTGTATCTATGCTATTATGATCATTAAACAACATTAACATATAACAATGAACCTCATTATTTTTATAATGACATTGAGATGTGGTTTTGTAGAGGGGAAAAGACAATTTAGTAATAGCCATGATGTAATATCAACAAAGTAAACCTTATGCCTTTTAATTGATAATACATATTCATTTTAACTATAATGACAGTTTCTAATACAAATATTAGAGTCTTCTTTTCAAAATGAAGGTTAAGCATTAAACCCATAATTTTTAGCTTCAAGTTAAAAAGGTTCAACTCCTTTCTAGTGTCCTTGATCCTTTTCTTGGTTGATATTTAATGGTTAAGGATATGCATTTGAGACTATTAATTTAGAGACTAGTTGAGCAAAATTGGACAAGAAAGTCCAAATGAAGAAAAGAGTTGGATTATGTCTTATAATTTATCAATTGGTTGTAGTTTAGTAATATAATTTCTTAAAGACATTCTTTATCTTATACATACTTAGATGTATATGATAAATTCCATGATATAAATGTATTATAAATAAAGTTATAATGAGATCATACTTATGAGATTCATATTGCATTTACATATTATTTTAAAATTATTTCTAGTCATTATTCTATTCGATTGGACACTAACAGAGAGTAAAAAGAATAGTATATATTTTGCTTCTTCCTTATGAGGGAAGTAATCAATCTCATAGACTAAAGTATAAAGATATTTAAATAAACATGTGGGTACTTGTTAGAGAACAATTTCATTTAACCAAATCATATAAGAATTTCATTTGGAATGTTACCTGTACATCTATAAAAATTCTCATTTTGATAATTGTATAAATAATCATTTGATTTAAGATGTCTAAAATATCTCATATAGAGAATGCTTTATTTTAATGTTACTTATGGCTTATTAAAGTCAGGGGTAGTTTAATTGGTAGTTATTGAATATAACATAATGAAAGAAGTTGAGTGATCAATATATGATCCATCACTCTAAATAATTAGTGAGAATGTTCCATTGTTTTTTATTAGTATTGATTCTGTAAATCTTTGAATAAGATACAATAACACGTCATAAAATAGTTTACAAATGTCATTAATAGAATTACTTACTAATAATATAGAACTAATATGATTAGACTCAAATAGAGTAGACATTAAATTCATTCTCTATGTCTAATCAAAATATTGTATAATGAAATGATTGAATTATATAAAAAACCAATGAAAAGATTAATAAAAATTACTTTGGCATTTTTAAATATTTGGGTGATTATAATGCATTATTAGACACAAATCTTGATCTAAAGATATACATTGTTTATTTAAAGAAATAAAAATGAGTAAAAGGAGTTTAATTTATCTAATTATAAATATGATTTATGGTTGTAATTTATATTCATTGTCAATATATTTACGAACTTAATGCGTTAAACACAAAGAACAGATCAAAGAAAGACAAGGTATTTTAGTTTAGTTAGATTTGATTGTAAAGTTTGAAAAATTTTATAATTAAATATCATATATTTAATAAATAATGACTAATATGAGATATTAGATATTAGATATTAGTTATGATTTAGGTCTAGTTAGTATTTAATTAAAATTAACTATAATTTTAATTAAAATTTTATTTTAATTAAATTAGTAAAAGATCCAAAACATATTATCAATGAACTTAGACCCTAAAGGAGTTAATACTTCTTGTATAACCATTTCTATACCAATTGTAGATACCATTGGAGGACAGATACATGAACAACTACGATAGATGAAATGAGTCGGTGTAAGAAACGATTGAAAGGAAATGACAAGAAAAAGATTTAAGTATTATAATAAGATATGAATCATGATTCATACTTTATTATATTTTATGCATTAAATTTGTTATAAATTTTGAAGTAATATTGACTTTCGAGAAATCAAATGAAAATGTTTAGTTCTTATTCCACTCAACGCAAGACCAAATTATGTCTCAATTTTTCAATATGAATATTTTTGTGTCAAATAACTAGTCCAATAAGAGCTTATCCCTTATGTGTTTATCAGCTTAAAAATGTGAGCTAGAATGTGGTTAAGTACTAAAGTTATGAATTTCATATCATCCAAAAATTGGTCTAAATCATGTTCTTTAAGAAACAAAATTTCATATCATTTTTTGACCGTTACGGTATCTTCCATCTGGTACTAACTAGTACGGTACGAAATGAAATTTCATACTATTTTTTGGCCAACATGGTACGT
The DNA here is from genome assembly GCA_026546835.1 of Erythroxylum foetidum. Lineage (NCBI taxonomy): Eukaryota > Viridiplantae > Streptophyta > Magnoliopsida > Malpighiales > Erythroxylaceae > Erythroxylum > Erythroxylum foetidum. The sequence goes on from JANZLF010000002.1 coordinate 14,164,590, forward strand.
TCTAGTTGATACTAACTGGTACAGTACAAAGTCTATAACTTTGATACCAAAAAAACAAAATAATAATTAGTAATTAGACAAGACTAATGCCTTATGCACAGAAAAACAAAATAATAATTAGTAATCGATAATATTCATCTTAGAGGATGAAATTAATATTGAAAATAAGGACACGTTCAATTTACAAATAAAATAATTTATTCAGTAGATAACTTTCGAATACTTATAAGTGAAAATGATTGTACGTCCCACAATCCCAAGGTGAGATTCGGAGACGAAACCTGATTAATCTTTTCAACACGAAGCTAATTACTCTACGGAAACTGTCTGTGTCACCAACTGAAGCTAGCGATTGGTGATAAGCAAAAGGCCAATCAATCCTTCCGGTCTGCTCTCCTCCGCCTGTAGAGAGCGTCTCTCTAATTTGTTGTTAGGCTTTACTACAAAGATATACACACTACATCATCAGCTTGCATTAACGTGTTAACAGGTGGTCAGCACTTAGTAGGCCCCCTTTTTCATTCCGTACATGTACTGTCCACTCTTTTCATGTTTGCTTCTGTTTAGGCCAATTTGAGCAAACTAACCCATTCTCGTTCGGCTGCCATTTGAGGTTTGGTTTGTGAATCCAATGTCATGTCCTCCCTTTTATTATTCAGTTTTGTTGAATCAGAATCGCACGGCGGCTGACATCGTAGGACTAATTTGGAGGGGGAGGGGTGTGTTAGATAAAAGGCATGAATCCATTTTCGAAGTAGTGGGTAGTTTATGAATAAATTGGGTGGGAGAGGCAGTGTTTATGTGGTTGTAAAAACCCTAGAAATACTGTTGTATACTAACAAAGGTGAGGTAGTACTGTAGGCGTGAAATGGAAATCCAACTCACATCCAATTTCTTCGTAAACTCAACTGTCCTTTCCTGTGGCTTGCAAGACAGTGCTGTCTCTCTCGTGGACATGTGCATGGGCATGGTCTTGTTTCATCAAACTCTGTTCATTTGTCCTTTCTCCCACCCCACTTCTTTGTCAGTACTTTCTCCAGTTTTTCTTTTTCCTACCATTCTTTTCAATTTCAAGTTAGAATATTTGATGTTGCCACACCAGAATCACATGGGATGTGGACCGTGGAGTTTCTTCCGGCACCTCAGAATAAACCCCATTGCAAGAAAATCCAAGAGGAAAGTGAAGCATGCAAGTTCACCCAAAAGTCCAAAGTTTTACTATCTTTTCACTTTACTTTGGATACTAACATCTTCCTGAACTATCAAACTCTGACGTTTTTTTTTGCACCAAATGTTGCTTTCCCTCTTTTTGTAAATAATATAGTAAAATTTACAGTGTTTTTGTACAGTACCACTTTATGCTTTTTCTAGTCATGTCTTTAAAGCAGGTATCAGATCAACCTGAAGCTCTTCCAAGGGACTATGGACCACAGAACCCAAAGGGCCACCTTCCTTCCTTCAGTGCATGAGACCTTATAAATGAATCTTTGTGACCATGAGATGTCAATTGAAAAAGGCTCAAGTCCTCCAACGAAAGTGACCGTTGTTTAATTTCCTCGGTCTTTGAGATTCTTTTGCATAGTGTAATAAAACAATCTTTCGTCTCTATACGATATAAACAAACAGTTGATGCATTCTTCCTTCTAGTTCAATCCCCATTTTTCCTTAAACCGACATGAATACAACGAACACAGATATATCAACATTCACAAGAAAAGAGACTGAGAGCTTTGGATTATCAACGTGTACGTCTCAAAGGTAATTGGTCTGATAGGCCTTCAGATTTGTGTAACAAATATTGACAAATCAAACTGAGGTGCACGCTGCTGTTGACAGATCAGACAGACGCGTATGGATCAGCATATAAATATACTGAACACGAGTTATAACCCTTAAGAAGTCATACTGTCATTGATTATGTCAGATAGGATTAATAATTTCTCCGAAGAAACGCCAGAAAAGAAGTATCAATGGACTAAAGATTAATTAAGAAAGAATACAATTGCATATGCTACAAGTAGCAGTTGGCATTGACAACAAGAACACAAAACAGGAAGAGGGAGGGGCTGGTGGCCTTCAGACTTCTCAACCAAAGATCCTTTCTTGCTGTTGCTGGTGCCGCAGACACCGACCCCAACTCCAACCTTGATATCACGAGCTTCAGATGGACTCAAACATAGGCCTGGATTACCGCTTAAGTCCAAATTCCCACCAAGCCTCCTCATGAAACTTGTATCAAAAGGCACAACACCACCCAACAAATTCCTGCTAAGATTCAGGTGATAGATGTGAGACAGGCTGCCAAAGCCTGCTGGGATCTCTCCTGTCAATCTGTTGTTTTGAAGTGACAAAGTGCTTAAGTTGACTAGTTGCGAAAATGTAGGTGGTATAGTGCCTGAGTAACCTGAATTCGAGAGCCTGAGCTCTTGTAGTTTTACTAGCTTGCCAAATTCTACTGGTAATGGTACGAATATGGGATTGTCATCCATTATGAAGTACTGCAAATTTTGCAACTTTGCCAATCCTTTCGGAAAATTCCCACTTAAATTGTTGTTACTCAAAGCCATGAACGACAATAACTCCAGCTTTTCTACGCCATCAGGAATGGGGCCAGTCAATGAATTTGAACTCAGATCAAGTTTTCGAAGCACACCCAGTTGGCCAATTGTGTCTGGAATGGGGCCAGTGAGCGAATTGTAGCTAAAGTCGAGCCCTTCAAGGATATTCAGATTGGCTAATTGATGTGTTATGGTGCCAGTGAGCATATTGTAGCTCAAATCAAGGTGAAGTAAAGAGGTCAAGCTAAAAATCTCAACTGGAATGCGCCCGGTGAGGCGATTCTGTGACAATGTGAGAACTTTTAAGGACTTGAGACGGGAAATTTGAGGTGGGATTGGACCAACAAGTGCAAGGTTTGATCTGAGACTAAGTTGTTGAAGTGAAGAGTGGGAGGGTACTTTTCTGGAAACAGAGAGGACGGTTTTGGTGTGAGTGAAGCAGTGAAAAAAGAAAATAGACTCGAGATGAGGAAGATCAAAGATTTGAGATGGAAATGTGGCAGTATTCTTGCATGTTGGATTTGGGTGAGTACCAAAGTCAAGCCTGGAGACATGAAGATGATTATCCAGTCCCAGCTTGCACTCAATTCCAGGCCAGACAGAGCCAGACTCACAAGGGTTGGAGTAGGAGACTCTCCAGGTTTGATCAGATGACATGGAGTCCATGATCTTGAAAAGGGTTTCAGCCTCAGATAAGGGCATTGAGTAGTTGGTGGATGACAATGCATTCTTGTTGTCGGATGGTGAGTGTGTGAGTTTGTTTGCATGGATAGAGGAGACAGAAGAGAAAGATAGGAGAAGCAAAAGAAGCAGACTGGGGAGAGAAACTGACAGAGAAAGGGAGGAATTGGAGCACATTTTGGAGAAAGGAGAGAGAGAAGGTATGGTGAAGGCCCGATGCTGAGCACCACTTGTAGCAGCTGTGTATGAATGATAAGCTTCATTTGATGTCTGAGGAAGACAGAACCATGGGGGGAGAGAAAGAGATGCGGTGACTAAGTGCGTGTGTGTTGGGTAGGGACTTGATTGACATGATGTGTAGGACAGTGAATATCATATAAAGAAATGGGTCACGACTCATGAGTCATAAATCTTTAAGACGTTTGAGTGTGAATTTGAAACAAACGATAAGAGTCAACAAAAATAGTGACATCAATTTTGCATGCTCGTTGGACTCACGGACTGAAGAAAGGGCCAGGGAAGAGTAACTTGCCAAGCCTGAGTGGTCACTTTGATAGACACCAAATCAGTGCGTGAAATTAAGGTAGCTCAGTATGGTCATTAAAGGACTAGAATGCCATAGCTCGTCAATTTTATATTACATTTGTCAGGTGTATATGTATTCCCTCTTCCCAATTGTTTTTGCTTACCAGAAGACAATACCCTCAGAAAGTAAATGTTAAATATCAAATATGGCTTTGGAACTACAACCCCCATGCATAAAAAAACAGAAACCTGTCTACTCAATTTCAGCTGAAGAGTAATGTATGAATGTAAAGTAATTCAATAACGTAAAGACTTTAACATAAACAAAGTAATCTTTTTTGGTTTTATAATTATTAACCAAGCAATATGGACAAAAGGATGAGGAAGTCGATAGTGATAATACAATATCATTGAGCTCGAGGGCGTGAATATAAGAGAACCACGAGTTGAGTAAATGTTTTGAGGTCACTTTAAGGGCACGCCTTTAAAATGGAAAATGTCTTTTACAAAGGGTATGTCTGAGTAGGCAGTGCCCCGTCAGTTCTCTTCTGTCTCTTCACTAATTGATGATTTTGTCTGCTGCAGGATGGTCTGCCTCCTTTTTTTCTTTTTTTCTTTCTGCTCCATGTTAGAGCATAATATTCTACTAGGAAATTGTTAGTAAAAACCAGAAATGGGAAAACAAATTCAATGCTGAAAAAGTCGATGACCCTAACTATCTTGGTCCTTAACGTAGCTAGGCTATGTTCAAATACTATAAATTTGCAAGACACTAGCTAAATATCAAATATCCTTACTTAAATACTTGCTCAAAAGAATTTGCATGTTCAACTTATCATGGAGAAAAGGGAAACATATGAGCTGATCTGGGTTCCGTAAGACCTGGTTGGAGGAGGCAAATAATCTTGAAGCTACGTGTCTTCTGCAAGTTGATACTAGGTTAAGAGTATAAACAAGGCAACAACTCGTATATCAAAAGGCAGCTGCACAAATATGCCGATCACTTGATAGCAGCATCGTCATGCATTTATAATTATTAACCTCCTCTCCGTTCCAGGTATCACCCTTAACAAGTACTTGTCATGTTATGCAAGTACTCCGGAAGGGGAATGAACTGCTTTCTGTAACTAAACTAGCTACTGGCAACATACGATTAACGGAAAATAAGTATGTGCCGGACAACAGAAGGAGAATACTTCCTCACGTGAGTTGTATGATTGTTGCATAATACCATGAAAATAGAGCTGTTGATAAGATGATCAAAATGCACAGCTACTCAGTCCTTGCCAGATTATCAAAGGAGATTTAACATGAGAGATGACTTCTGTGCCATAGAACATGACTTCAGTCTATTCCACTGACATCTCGTTGGGGCTCAAAATCAAATTAACTATCGTAACTGTCAGTTAAGAATTAGGTGAACTCTCAACTCTCTTTGACCACAACATTTTTACCAAACATACAAGAAGAAAAATCTACAAGTCACAACATGGTCGCTGTTAGTAAAGAATTAGCACTATTCACAACTCTTCTGCAAATGTTCATGTCATACAAACAGCTGTACCTAATCTAAATATCTAATAAAATAAAATGATTATATGAAAGTGAAAAAGGCCAAAACTTTGGCAGTAGAAACCACAATGGTAGAGAGAACTAGGGAAGACAGCAAACCTTGAGTATCAGATGCATTTAGGAAAAATTAAGATTCTTTTGCATTCCCTGGCACAACAAAACGAAAATATCAGACAACATAATGTAAATACTTCCAGAATTTTTTGCCACAAATCAGGTTCGGCAGTAAAATGAAGAGAGTGGCAAAAACAAAATACTTAATCCAGTAGAAATAGATGACAGTACCTTCTACAACCACATCAATTTTCTGTGCAACTGACAAAACAGTTTGCAAAGATGTCTGTTGAAAAACTTCTACCGCTGTTTTAGCTGTTTGTGCACCACACTCACCAAAACCGGGAGGAATCTTCAAATCATCTACCTCATGAGTTCTAAGGCTAAGCTTTGAGTCATCTAAATTTTGTACTGGATGACTAGCCTCTGATTTTCCACCTTCATGAGCTGCATGATGGGACTCCACCATTTTAAGGACAACAGAACATTCTGTTTTTTCACATTCACCAGCTGAATGGCATGTCTCTGGTTTTTCACTTTGACTAGCTGCATCGTATGATCCTGTCTTTTCAATTTGAGCAGCTGCATAGCATGCCTCAGATTTTTTACTTTCAGAGGCTTCATGACTTGACTCAGTTGATTTGTTTTCCGCAGCTATATAAAACAGATTCCCTTTTCCATCTTCATCATCTTCATGAAATGGCTGAGAAAGATCAACTCGAATGTTAGCATCATATGTTTGAGCAATCTCACCTTCAGGTGCTGCATAAAACAACTGATTATCCTTGCAATCAGTGTGAGATGAAAGGATCAGATCATCCTTGATGGTTGCATTGCAGAATTCAGAAAGCAATTCATCGCTATCTGCATCGCATTGTACTGAACTGTCCTTCCATCTCCGCTTTTGGTTTGTCTTCATTTTTTCTCTTTCTTTTCTCCGCACCCTCTTCCCCAAATTAGCATGTGGTTGATGAATTACTGGCTCATTAGATTCAACCTTACTGTGACACAACTGCATGTTACCAGACCCAACATAACCCTCTGTTTCATCACCCTCTCCAATTGTTTGAAGTTGATTTAAAGCATCCTGATTATGTTTTTCATTAGTGTTCCTTCTAACACGCTCCTTTTCCCTGATTCTTTTTCCCTGATAAGTTTGTGACGAGGTTGACGGTAGGCACGCAATCTCAACTTGGTCCCCTAAACAATTATGGGCAATGGCCCTGATCCTTGATATTGACTCTATCTGTTGGGCATCCAACCCATTTATGAGGAATGTATCAGCTATATGTGCTATATCTCTTAAGCCAGCATTCTACAATTTGTTATCAAGGAAAAAAATAAAAACTGATTGTTAGTTATTATTGCAAGTATACATCCATCGACTAAGCAGAGATTTACCATTCTCTTCTTTTTGGTTCTGAACTTTATTGTTCTCTGGATGTGAGGCAAGGGAGACACTGGCCTTCCCACAAACTTACGTGTGATTCTCAAATACCAGTACACGTATTCACTTTCATCAACACCACTACCACCCTGGAGAATATGAAGCCTACGAGCAGACCATTCATTAAGCTCTGCTACCATCTTTTCAGACAAATCAATACCACTGTCAACTCCACGACTCTTTCTCTCCCATTGTTGCACATCTTCTGGGATTCCTTGAAGCATATTTTGTTGACGTAGGCAACGATCTGGAAGGTGTCTTTCTGCCTTGTCAAAGCAGATTAACATCGTCTGTGACCTCCCCAAAATCAGGCTATTTCTTACACTTTCTGGTAATAATGTACCATTCAAATTCTGATAAGGAAGCCACTCCACCTATAAGGAAAATCGTGTTAGCACAAAAACCAACAATCAGATGTATCATACATTATACTTCCATACAGAGAGAAATCAAATTGAACATGCTTTGAACTCACATCGTATGGCTCTAGCAAGTCCAATGCTTTGCGATAAAAAATTAAGTCCCGTTTCACTGTTGAAGCACTCTGTTTCCCCTTCCACCTAAGTACAAACGGAAAACAGTCATGGAGTGGCTCTTGATAAAACTTTGGTCGACCAATATTAAGGTGAAAATAACTCCAGCACTGCAAAGGAAAATGAATGATCAGCCTCATCACGATAACTCTTAATACAGGAAGCTGCAGTGTCATGTTTGACAATTCAATCATTCCAACACAACCCGAAAACAAGGAAATAAAAGAAAACTCAGATATAGCTTACCTGTAATAAAGTCAAGCAACCGCTAATGGTACTCTGAGATTTAAGAGATGCTTTCCCTAGTGATCTATACAAAAAGGCCAATGCTGCTGCACCCCATGCATACTTTCCAGCTTTCTCGAAATCCTCAAACAGAGGTAGGTACATAACAGGGACCTTGTTCCCAGTAGTAGTTGAAAATATTGTACTTCCTACAAGGTAGAGAAGGTAAGCACGTGTGTAATGCTCAACCTCTTCTAATGGTGCATCTTGAGGACACTGGGAAAAGTACTCCTTCAGCCAGCTGAGTTTTACCATGCCACCACTCTTGTACCCAGCTTCTGGTACTCTTCCTAGATATCTTTCACAAACTGATTTGCATGAAGTATATGTAATGCCCAGAACAGGTAAACCATCAATCGGCAAACCAAGTAGCAACGCAACATCTTTGAGGGTTATGGTCATTTCTCCAACCGTCAAGTGAAAGGTATTTGTTTCTTTCCTCCACCTCTCAACAAGTGCAGAAATGAGTGGATTGTCCAGACTGATGGAAGGAAGCAGTCTTAGATAACCAAACCCTGCCTTCTCCACCAATTCAATCTGCTTTTGCGCGAGCCTCCATTCCCCAAGCTTTGAAGTGTGTTCATGGCATCTAAGCACACCACGCTCCTAAAACACAATGTAATGGGCATGAATGATCAGTCAGCAAGGTAATGAGGTCTGGAAGTTACTTTGATGGTAAAATTTAATTTACCTGCCCCTCCCAAATAGCCGAGGAGACATGGTTATCTTGATCGTAGAGTACGGAAGGATCAACGGGGCCAGGATTGGTTGCATCAGTATCCATTAAAGGAAGAACACCATTGGTTGGTCCACAGCAGGTTTCAGAAATCTCCATTTGAAATGCTGCTAAACCAAGCCTAAACTAACACAATCCATCCAAGCAATACAGAAACTATAAGCTCTCATTAACACAAAGAAACAACATTGTAACGCACTAAATATATAAATTTAAGAAATCTTTCTTTCGAAAACTTCAAAGCATAGTGACTGACACCTATGTCATTGTTGAGATGTATAGTTCGGCATTGGCATCGGATCAAAGAAACAAGCAAAGGCATAGTTTTTTTTTTTTTTTGTTGAGATTTTCATTGAAGGGCACTCGCGTTTGTGCTATGTGATCAGAACAAGTGCAAAGAACAAAGCCAGCAGCCGCATTTAACAAGCTTGGTTTTGAACCCAGAGATAAAAACCTAAATCGCAAGAAACAATTTTCAACATCTCAACACATTCTGCTCAATTATTTAGAACGAAGCATAATAGGCGAAATAGATTGATATATTAATTTGAAAAAAGGAAGAGAGGTTAGTCGGTGTGTATGAAGCATTGATAAATGGTGGTGACGACGACGACATGAACATAAAAATAAAATTCATGAAATAAAATAAAATAAAAAAGAGAAGACAGTGATGCTGCTAAGCTTGCTTGTAAAAACGACGACTCGCACTCACCCAAACCCAATTCCATCGATTTGGCTGAATTGAAATCGAAGTCACTCTCAATGGCCTCTCTCTCTCTCTCTCTCAAAACGACCATGTCGTTGCCAGTTCCGACTCGAGTCGACGCCCCTGTATTTTTATTTTCACTTCGGAAATCTAACGCCCAGCCCTAGGCAGGGAGTAAGTGTAAGCATCAGTCATTGTTGGGTTGGGTCATTGTATTTTTATTTCATATCCACTTCACTTAATCCATGCCACATGCTACTCCATATTATATTACTTTTTTTATGCATCCCAAGTGAGATATTTATTTTTATGCTTGAAGTGCATACTGATCAGCTTTTACTCTTTTTTTTTATAATCTCATTATATATCATTGGTCAACTGCAATTAGATAAAATTTTCAATTTTTTACTAAACATTTTTACCCGAAAACGAATCCCTTCATTTGTTTATTTCCAAAATGAACATGCATGAAATGAAATTAGATGGAATCTAGAATTAGGAGCTATGCATGAGAAAGATTAACATAAACCAAAACGTTTGAAACAAGAACAAAATGGTACTTAAATAAGCACATAGAAAAGGTTTTTGTACATTTTACAAAGGCACCAACTTTCGTGCCACTCTCCCTTTAAACTGGGACGGGAGGGGATAAAATGACGGGAGATGCTATCAGATGGTCAAAAGCAGAGCAGAAGTCAAAAAACAAAATATCACAACTTCAGGAAGCTGAATGATCTAAACATGAACCAACTCATCTCCGTTGCCTTGCAAAGCAGTAGTATGTGAAGAATGATACAAACTTAGCCTGGCCCTTCCACTTAGGTGTATAAACTATGAGAACATACGAAGGAAGTTGTTTGCATATGCCATTGGCTTCACGTCGGGGTGAGGCTGCAAGTTCAAAGAAACCAATAGTCAACATCCACAACAAAAAACCCTACCTCTATGATAAAACTATATATATTAAAACAAGGCAACTGACCACTGCGGAAAACGTAACAATATCTGGCTTTAAATCAGGGGCTTCAAATCGAATAAAAGCACCCTTATTGCCCATCTGCATAATTCAATAAACAAGCAGTTCTCAACAAACTATGCATCATTACCAAAGGTGTATCCAAATCACAGAGAGAAATAGACAATGATGTAATTTACACACTTCTAAATAAGATAAGTAATAACAACAACTTATGTGTCGTTCAGTCACAACCAAAAAAAAAAAACATAGTTAAGGAGAAGCTATGATAGAGACTGGACAATTTTGTATCTGAATAAAAGAATTTGCAGTCTCTTCCCCCATATATTGTACAACTCGAAGACACCACAATTGTGCGACTCACAGTTTATTGAATTAGGTCTTTTTGACCTAATTTTACTGAGCAGTCACACAGTCTTGTTGACCTTATTTACCAAGCAATCTGCTAACAATCATTCATCTGCATCAAAGTTTCCAGAAATATTGAAGAAAAATGTTGGGTTCAAGAGTTAGAGGAGAGCAGGAGATGAACATTGTGTATGACACGATCAATTAAAAGCGTGCGAAAATCAGTTATTACACAATGAAAAAAGTCGATGACCTGAAGTCACACAAAACCAAAAGCTTAGTTCAGAAAAGAGTAGTCCCCATATATTACCCGTTAAACATTTTCTGCATCTAAGTTGCTCTTATAACTTAATCAAGTTCAAAGAAGAAAAGAACAAAGGAAATTGCAATGCAGATCTCTACCTAACAAATTTAGCAGTACTTAGTAAGTTACCTGATCACAATAATTTGGTGCAGAAAACACAGTTATAAGTTTTCCGTCATGCTCAATTTCATAGCCTTCATCCTTTACCTCATGAGATCGCACAACTAACTCTGTCAATTGACAAATGTATCAGAACCAAGTGGAGCACAAAAAGGTCGTCTTAAAAATATTTTCCTGCCTATCTTATCAGACAAATGTACCTAGATTATTTTCTTGTAAGAACTTCTTTGTCACATCTCCTCCAAATGAGAGGCCTACACCTCGCTTGCTAGGACCCCTTCCGGGTAAAGGTTGTGGATCACTCCAGAGCAATTCACACATTAACCCTGATAATAGGTGAATGAACACGCGAAATAATGTATACATATTCCAGATAACTAACTGTTGCATGTTACGATTGATAGCTAAATTCCATACTGCCACATTGTCTACATAAAACACATTTGTATACTTATGCTCAACCTGACATGGATAAATCAACTTCCATAACACAACTGAATACGACAGTTTATACAGGTTGAAATTCAAAAAACAAAAAAAGAGAGGGACAAAAAAGAAGATATAGAAGGAATAATAATTTTATCTTGAAGCTAACATTCATGGATTAGTTGTTAAAATAACTGTAGTATCTGAGGAAACATCATAGGTTTTTTTAACTGTCAACTTAAGCTAAGTGAATTAAAGAAGAATATCATAATACAAAACAGTTCTCTCATCAATCACAAAGACTTATTGCAACCAAGAAACAGGAAAACAGATTGTGCATTTCTTTGAACATATACAGAATAAAATTGATTTAGATATTAAGTCACTTATATCTACAGAAGGTTTATGTTTGTACTCCTATATTAATTAGTAGCTCACGTCAACCATCCTCCTCTCCAGACTTCAAGAACCAGCCTCAATCCAACCACCCTTCCACCTCAACGAACCAGGGCCCATGACATGTCTAAATAATTAGAAAGCAGCAGTAACGACTAAAGAATAAATGAGAACAAACGGTTTGTTGTCGAATTCAGCCTTTGGATCAATAATGTGAAGTTCTACCAAAGAGAGGAAAAAGAAAAGGAAAAGGAAAAGGAAAGATGGCATGCAAATTACCTTCCTCTGGGGGTTCTCGGAAGCGATCAATGGCTTTGATGTCTTCTAGCTTCACACCATCAACACTAAAAAGACCTCCATGAACAACAAATATCTTCCTATTCAGGACATGTGCCAAAGGTAAGCAACAGAAGACTTCTGCAAACAGTTCCACAAATGTCTCGCTCAACTTGGATCTGACCTCACCCTCAAAACCATATATCTTGTTCATGCTCTTGCTTTCATGGTTTCCTCTGGAAAGGTATATAGCTGAAAATTTTACAAATGAGTAATGCATCTTGTGATGTTTCAAAATTATTCACAAAAAAGGCCAGAGTGAAACAAGCAGCACAAAGAACATGTTGTTCTGAACATGAAGAAAGGAACGGAATTATTTTTCTTCAGAGAATTTTAAAGAACTTCTGAAAAATCAGCAAACAAAGAGGATTCACCTGTTGGACACATGCACTTAAATGCAAACAATGTGAGGATGACCTCCAAAGAAAATGATCCCCTATCAACAAAGTCACCATTGAACAGGTACGGGTTCTCTTCTGATGGAAGCCCATTAAGCTCAAAAATATTTAGCAGGTCATAGAACTGCAACAATGGTACAACAAAACGAACCATCTTCAATAAAATATTACAAAAGAACACTCATGAACCTAGAGTAGATGACATCATCTCATGCAACTAACAACAACTCAGTATTATACTTCCTGAGAAATAGAATATGCAAATAGAATGTGAAGAGGACAAACGAATAAGAAACTGCTCCTTCAATAGCATACAACTGATCAAGCATAACAGTGAAAGTATACGTTCAGCTAGCCTATAATATTTACTCATAACAACAAAAATGTAGATGGCTTCAATCATTATGGTTGAAACCGTAGAAATTAAACATAAGAAAAATTAGCCTTGTGGTGCAGGACAACTTGGGATAGAATTCTCAGGCAGATGCAACAATGTCAAAGTATATTGAGATTACAAGTTAAAAAACGAGGAATCGCAGTTTTATGGCAGTTAGGCTCATAGTTATACACAAACTACTCATAGGCGATAACCATGAAACATGTAACCAGGTTATCCACAAAACAACTCCATCCATGAGCTATATTCTGAAAGTACACAATACTCCTTCGCATGAAAGAGAGTACTATAACAAGAAAGTATCATCTAGTGCATAGAAAAGACTTCTGGTACTTTCAAATTGCACTGGCAATATAATTACCTGACCATGTACATCACCACAAACAGTGAAATGTTTGCCATCAGGGATATTTATATCAACAAGAGAAGGCAGTGCTTGCAACATCTCTCTAGTTTGTAAGACGATTTGGAAAGCATATCTACAACATTTTCGAGAAGTGTTCAAAATGGAATCTTTAAGCATTGTAGAATAAATAAATTCATGATTAATCCCTGGTAGCCGTACCGTTTGTGTAAACACTTCTGATTCTTGAAGTCATCCATCATTCTTTTCACAAAATCCAACGTAACATTATCGCCCTCAATCCTTGCACCAGAATATTGTGGCTCCACATCTGAAATGACAACAGATTTGTGTTCGTCATAAACAGACAAGAAGAAGCTTTTACTCATCCAGTCCGACAATCATCCAAGCAGCAAAAGGGAAGAAACAGAGAGTTGGATGCAAGAATGCCATTCCTGGGTGATAAAGCTCAGACCACGGTACAAAGGCACAGACCTCAATTTTCCAATAGCTCTTTGGGATCCTAGAAGCTTTTATTTCCCTATCAATCTATACATCTTTTTATTTTCTAGCTGTATTATTTCCAGACTTACATTATACTGTAGACTACTTACATGTATATGGAGCTGTCAGAAACTTCAATGCAGTACAAAGTTGACTTCAAGGGAAAAAAAAAGTATTCCCCTACTTTCCTAGTCAATTCCAATTAGTCAATAAAAATATATATATTTTTCCCGTCTAGTTCTTTTTCAACAATTTACTCCAGGAATTGAGTAATAGATAAAAAGCCTCCTATTGTGTTCCCTTAAGACTAATAGAAATTTAGGACGAAATATCTTTAACCCTATCCATACAAGAGTTGAACTCTGTAGGTAGCTTCTCCATCAACCAAGCTTGATATAGCCCAAAAAATCTGACAAATCTGAAATAAATGCACTTGTTCCCACAGCTCTAAGGTCCAAGAGTGCAGAATACCTTCTGCATGAAAAAGTTAACATCAAAAGTCTTTTTCCACATTTTAAGGTTAGATTAGTAAGAAATTCCTCCCAACCAGTGTACTTTAAAGCTGAAGGATCCTTACAGGGTGCACCTGTTGATCAAACAGACATGCAATATTGCCTTTTTTCTTTCCCACAAAGAAACAATGACTCAACTAAAATATAAGACTTCTTGAAATATCAACTTATGGCATTCCATTTTCAGTCCCTTCCATAGAACTCGGTCTCTTCTCTATGAGCTTCAGTATAAAAATTCAGTGGCGAAACCATGCAAAGAAAATCATGAACTGTGAATTACTTAATATTATAAAATGGTGCTTGGTACTACTCACAAAAAAAAAAAATCAAAGTCTTTCTTCCTTATTGCACTCCTATCCTTTGACATCACACTAAAAAAGTCAATCGGTTGTTTCCATTTCTAGGACCTAAAGGTTTAGGAAACCTTTTGAAAAGGGAGAAGCAAACGAAGAATT
>JANZLF010000002.1:14216418-14229125 GCA_026546835.1 Erythroxylum foetidum
ATATATATATATATATATATATACATATAAATATATAAAACGACATTATTTTAAGATAACAATTTGACTGAAACAAAATAATTAAACGATGTCATTTTAGAATAAAAATATGATTAAATCATAATAATTTAGACAACAAATCAAAAACTCAAATTTTCTTCTTGTTGTTTTTTAGAATCACCACTCCTATTTTCCTTACAATCTCCAAGCATGCATCTAAAATCAATCCATTTTTTCTTTTATTATTATTAATTCAACATATCTACATTCTGTACCTGACCTTTAAGTTATTGGATTTAAAATGATACTCCTATAGTTTTAGGTGTTCAACCGATTTTCATTTTTATCTTAAATTTTAGAAATGAACAAATATCACCTATATTTAAGTGTTAATTAATATAATTTTAAGGAGTTTTAAAAATCTTTTTCAAGTATTTTTAACAGAGAATATTTAAAACGACAATCTATTAAATTGAATTAGTAAACATAATAACTCGGGTCTCCAATATTATTGCATGATCCCTTCTTAATGCGTTTTTATATATGTCTTTTCATTATCTCGACATATGTGCACATATAGATATGGTTTTCATTAATTTAATCAGCATTACTTAATTCATATAATTAACCAACGAAGGTCGTCGTCGATAATCCCTATCCTTAAGTTGGCATTCCTTGGTTAATTTTAAGATACCTTTTAAGTAATACCTATGCTACACCTAAAAGTTTCATCCTTGCTCACAGTTTCATCCTCGTCATATTTTGATTGGTGACATTCAAGAGTTTATGCGAAGGGATTGATCATATTGTCTTCAGCATATTTTTCGGGAAGTTAATCAGTGTGTCGATTTTCTAGCAAGACAGAATTCTTCTAATACATTATCTTGGTCTATCTGGGACACTCCGATCTCAGATATGCGCACTCTACTTCTTAATGATCAGAGATCTGTTGCTTTGTTTAGGCTTTAGTCCTCCTTGTTTTGTTCTTCTCTTACACCAAAAAAAACATTAAATATTGTTGCGTGCGTGACAGCATTAATTTATTTATTGAACTCCTCCTTGTATACAGATACACATAGCAAGGAATCGCTGAATAGAATAATAATTAAGCTGGATTTATTAAATAATCTATCATCAATCAGTTGCCTGCCTTAACTCCAAGCTTAAAACTATCGACATGCTGAATGATTCACAAGCCGTGTCTGACTGCGTCGGTTCTAGTTTGATGCAACTAATTAAATATCATTGAAGTATTAATATAAAATTGAGAATACATCAGAGAGCTGGACAGAAAAAAACTGGTTTGGAATTTTGTGAACGTCGCATTTATTCTGAATGTGCCATTTTGGATAGTTAGGATAATTGTGTGTCGATTTATCATGCCGTATGATGCGTTATGTATATTAGTCAAATGATACATTACAAAAATATGAATTATATTGGTTTGAATATTTTAAAAGTTTATTAATATTTTGAAACGAATTAAAAAAATTAATAAATTAGAATGCTTACAAAGACGTCTTTGTCTTATTAGACTAAAATAACGGAACTAATCTTAAATTATAATAATATATGTTAATTTTTGTCTTCACTTAATTGGTAAGTGTAATATTAAATGTGCATATTAGTTTTGTATGCCAATGGTTACAAATGTTTTCTTTGACACCAAGGTAAAGTCATGACAATTTCATTTCGTTCATTAACAAAACCTAATTCTTGAATGCTTATTGACCCTTAGAATTGTTTAATTAGAATATTACAAAATTATTAAATAACAATCGAAAACGACTAAAACCATAGAAAATAGCTCAAATGAGTTATTTATAGTCACCCTTTTGATTTTATAATTCGAAATCCTAATTAAACTGAACTAACTATATCGTTTTTATCTTTATCAGATTACATTACGCTAACTAATTAAATGACACATACCTTTATATAATAAGATTTAGGTGCATTATAACTAAAAAGATAAGATATTATATTTAACATATATCTATATTTATGAAGAACTTGATCCTCCTATTTAACTTAGAACTGATATATATCTACTATTATCACATCGTTCAAGATCTTTCATTGATATCTATCCAATGAGTCATCCAAACTTAAAGTCTTTCATAACATACTGATCTTTTGATTGAATGCTTACTTATGTCAAGTCCATTAATCATAATCTATTTATTTAAGCACACATTAAATTCTTGAGCTTTTGTATGTCTCCCTCATATATGTGATACATTTTGGTTCAGCCGGATTCTGGCCGAACGGTGCGTTGCCATTTGGATCCATGAGTTGGCAACCTTCTGCGATGTCCTTCGACGTGAATATACCTGCAAAACAAGGAAGGCTGGTCGGGGGTTGTGTCCCGATTAGCTACTCCGACGATCAAGTAAGTCTTTTGGTGAAGGTGAGGCTGATTAGATCAGAGAGAAAACTAGGTTATGAGTTTCGTACCTGAATTATGGGAGAAAAATACCTTATATATGGCTTTGCAGTTAGGTTTAGGTTTGTTTACGTGTTTGTATGGGAGACTTTTTCAACTGATGGGCCGAAAGGGGACATGGGCTTTAGGCGCAGGACTGATCTTCGGTTAATGGACCGATCGGCCCATGGGTCGTCTTGACTGGATCCGGGCCCAGCACGGTCGACCCGACCAATACCATTGCCTTCCCTTACAAACAAAAAAGATAGTAAAAAGAATCATCTCTTATAGCCTTTCTTCTTTATGCTTCTAATAAGCACAATTACAATAACCTTAATATCTTAAAGAGCAGTTAAAGTAAGAACATATTAGACCCTGGGCTATTATGGAGCCGAAAAAGGAAATCAAGCATAATTTAGAATGTGAACCTAACTCATAGCTCACAAATATAAGATAAATAGTTTGTATTATATACGCAAATCGAAAACCATCGGAGCAACTAGTTTCTGAAGATAAATTTCCTATAAGCTAATAGGAATAAGAGATAACAAGCTAGGAATTTTATGTTATGATGAATTCACACTACATCCACATGAATAAGGAATAGAAGTCTGTAAACCTACATGGGAAAATTAGTTCATAGTTTATAGAATTTCCACTGAGCTAGAAAACTAGGCAGTAAAATTCAAGTTGGGACTACAGCAATCCTATATTGAAAATGATAAGCCGTAGCCATTCGGCTAGAGGAAAAAAAAGAAGAAGATAAGAGACCGTACTCTTCAGTTATCATGTCTCCTGATTTCATACATCCAATATAAGCACCATCTTGTCCATGGATGTTCAAGAAAATCAATCAATGCCTATGTAAAGAAGGAGGAAAGACAATTAATATTGAAAATGGCTTTCATTAAATATGATAAATAGCCTCTTGATGGTAAAAAATTTAAAGAATTGATGCTATACCAAGATAAAGTTTAAATTGTCATCAATCTTTACAAAAATTTTGCATCCCAGTTCTATACTGCAGTACTAAAAAAGAACTTTGCTTTCTTAGGCAACTCTTCTTGAGCCTCGATATGATCTTCCTGACAGATTTTTTATACATGTACTCAGACTCCATGGTCAAAATATTCAGGCAATCCAAGGTTTCACTGATATGAGGAATGCTAGTATAATGTAGATCCACGCGAATTAAGGAAATCAGGATTGTTTATTTGCTTTGACTTTTTCCCTTTCTTTATCAATAATTTTTAAATTTATAATTAAGAAGATTGGATTTGAATGAATTTAATATCTAAATTTAATTCCTTAATTCTTTTGACTTAAGAAATATTGATTTATTGAATCACTAGTATCACTGTGATAATAGAGCTATATAAATAAATATGTAATATTGGAAAATATCCATTAGTAAAAGGATGATTGGAACTATAACAACAATTATAGACGTTGTATACATAAGATCCTATTACAACCATTTTTAATGTAGCTGCAAATTATTATTATTGTTAACTTTTAATATTAATAAAGGCGACACTTAATTTAAAAACTATAACGTTATATTAATTTTTAACAACATATCGATGCCTAAAGCTCTTTTTACTCCAGTGAAAGATCCTTTCAAGGTATTTTAAGTATCCTTAGCTTTTGCTTCTTTGTGCATAGTCATTAAGTAGTTTGTAACTCTTTTAGTAGTAGTAGCTGTTACTTGGTCTGTAGTTTCTATTCTTTGTGGAAGTTGAGACTTGCCTCTCTTTTTCAGTGTAGTTGAACATGGAACTTCAAGTAATCAATTAGTTGTTCCTCTTTTACACTTTATCTTGAGGTGCCTCCATGTTCCCTTACCAAACACAGATCCCAGGAAAACATTGAAGTTTAACTGAGATTTGAGTTTTTCTTTATCCTTGCGAGTTTCATTATTGAAGACACTATAATTAATGTACGATAGTAGTAATATCCTCATTTGTTCCTCATTGCCTGTTCTCCACACGAAAAGCTTGGCTCTGCACAATACATCCCAAAAGGTTTAGAGCATCCCACGTGAAGACGAAGCAATAATTGACAACGAATACTTGTCAGTTATTCGAAATTTGACTCTTCCTTAACTGTTCCACTAGTATTTTTATTTTTTACTCAGCACTTCTACGTCTCCTGAAGTTAAAAGAAAAGTTAGAACGAAATGAGTTTGATGCTATTATAGGCAATAGCATACTGAAAATATGAACATTTTTTTCCTTCTTTTTCGTGCGATATAAAAATGATACAATGAAACTCTCGACCATAACCAGACTAACAGATTGAATGAAAACGGGGAAGTTTCATTTTATTTGTTATATTGGCATATGCAATAAGACTGGAAGACAGAAGGATTAGTAGGTCAACGATTAGAGTTAGAGTTGGTCTATATCATGACCAGTTGCAGAACCGGACTTCCACACAGGACTGCAAAAGTACTGACAAGAACCATACGAGAGAAGTAGGACTCTGACCTTGATGTTTACCATACATGACCAAATTTGAGAATTGGGGAAGAAGGAAAGGGGAAAATAACTTCATATTACTTTTATTCCTAATACATGCTTTTTGGTATGCGGAAATTAAAAATAAAGTTTAGAAATGAAAATGAAAGTACCCTTATTATTGAGTAGCATTTATGCTCTTAGATATTACATTCAATTAATATTGGCATCTTTCACTATCATTTTGAAGTTGTAACAGAAGTATAGTACATACTAGTTATAGAAGTGGTCCCCCAAAACTACCTTGATATTGCAACTCATTATTGCTTGCTCTTTTGCTTCGTCCTTGCTTTCAACAGAAAGGAAAGAAGCAAAACGGTCATTTTATGTATATGCAAAGGCATCTTGT
The DNA here is from genome assembly GCA_026546835.1 of Erythroxylum foetidum. Lineage (NCBI taxonomy): Eukaryota > Viridiplantae > Streptophyta > Magnoliopsida > Malpighiales > Erythroxylaceae > Erythroxylum > Erythroxylum foetidum. The sequence continues at coordinate 14,221,712 of JANZLF010000002.1, forward strand.
GTATACATGCTTTTGCCTTGTCTCACAACTTGCACCTTCAACTTATGGCCTTATATACAATTAGCAGTAAGGTTATGAATTTGTGTACAAAATATATCACGTTTGCCTTCTCCTCTCCTCCGGTCCTTTCATCCAAAAGTACTAAATGCTTGGTCAAATTTTCACCTAGTTTTGGCAAATTCGTTCCTTCCATATATTGGTATCATTTAATCAGTCAATCTCTTCACGTCTGATTAATTATTGAAAACTTTTGTATGAGATGAATTTTCTAATTAATTAGTGAAAACCTTTTACTTATCTACTTTGAACTAGGGAGAGGAATCCAAGAAAGCCATATTTCAGAAGAATTGCTGATGACTCAACTCTGATTCATGAATCAAGTAGTCAAAGTATTACAGTCTCCAATTACCATTAGAGTTCTGACTAGATATCATCCAATACAAGCTGACAATTTTGGCCTTGGTCCCTCTGGGTAATATTAGTAATGTCTTTGTATTCTTTTATTACTACAAATAAAAATGATGTGTTTTCAATTCATCTTGCTTGTGTTGGAAAATCGGGTTGAGATCTGATCCGAACCACACTAGAATAATCATGAAATTTTTTCTTGACTTTTGATTTCTCAAAAATCAAGATCTATTTAATTCTATAAAATGATTAACACGAATAATAATAAAGCAGAAATTTAATTCATACCTTATTCTGAAGCTTGACCTTTATCTTGTTGTATCTCTTGAACCGTTTTCGAAACCGATCCATCTCAACCACTATAGCCGCACAAGTGTCTGACCTCTAACGGTATCTATATAATAAGTTGAGAGAACTCTGTAACTCTTACAGAAAGGGTTAAGTATGAAGTGCTAGCTTCATAGAGCTCAAGCCTATTTATAATAAACTTTGGATGTTTTAGTAATTTAATTGAAATTAAATACTAATTTCAATTATACTTTAATTAGAATTATAAATAATTCTAATTAAATACCAATTATGGCCAAATAAGATTCAACATCTTATATTGATCCTTATTTATTAAATATCTCATATTTAATCATAAATTTTTTAAACTTTACAATCAAGTTCAACTTGATTAAATTAACTTTATTTTCTTCAACTCATTCTATATGTGAGATCCATTAGGCTCCCATATATATTGACAATAATTATAAATTCTAATTCTAATTCATAATTAGAATTAGATAAATTAAAACTTCTTTTAATTTATCTTTGATTCTCGAATTAAATAATTTATAATCATAGATCAAGATTAGAGTTTAGCATCGCATCATGATCACCTAAATATTCAAGAATGTCAAAGTAGTTTTGAGTAACCTTCTGTGCATGATTTTCCCGTATAATTCAATCCTTCCATCATACAATGCTCCAATTAGACATAGAGCATAGAATTAATGTCTACTATATTTTGAGTCCAATTATATTAGTTCTCTACCATTAGCTATTGATTAAATTAATGACATTTGTAAATTGTATATAAAATATCATTCCATCTTGGCCAAAGATTTCCCGAATTAATATGAATTGAGAACAACAGAACATTCTTCCTAATTACTTTAGGATAATCAATCCTATCTTGATTATTCAACTATCTTCATATAGTCCATGCTACATCCAATGACTACCCATTTAACGACCTCTGATAAATGGATCATAAGTAGTATAAAAACATAGCAATCCCTATACAAGATAACTTTGATGATCTCAAGTCCAAGGATCACTTATACAATCATCACAATGAGAATTCCATAGATATACAAGCAATGTTCCAAATGGATTTCTCATATTGGGTCTGTTTAGTGAATTTGTTCTCTAGCAAACACCCACACGTTTGTTTAAGTATCTCTATATTTTAGCCTATGAGATCGACTACTTCCTTCATAAGGAAAAACAAAACGTGTGTTATTAATGTCCAATCTTAATAAAACTATGACTAAGAACATTTAGGAATAACACATAAATGCAATATGAATCTCATAATTATAATCTCATTATAATTTCATTTATAATGTAAAATTATCCCATGGACTTTATCATATAAATTTAAACATATACAAGATAAAGAATGCCTTTCAAATAATTTGTCACTAAACTATAACCAAAGTGATTGGCTGTAAGGCATAGACCAACATCTTATAGGATGTCCTTTAAGTAAATGACAATTGACATTTGACACATAATTCATGCACTGCAGGTTTCGTTGGAACAATCCTTCTATAACGTGTTTTATAATTTATGATGCATAGCAATTGTTCGAACTAAAATGGGAAGTCTCTTCTCATATAGTTACTCTAAGGCTTTCCCCATAAAGGTATTATCAGCAGTTGATAATTTTGTTGTCAGAGTGCTATATTTTTTGTTATGTTCTTTATGAAATCTGTTTCATAAAATTTCATTTTTAAAAATCCTCAAAGGAGGAGAAATTCTAAAGGTCAGTGTCAAATTGGGAAGCTTCTTACAAAAACTTCTAAAAAACAAGCAACCTGGGATGCATCTTGCGAAAACTTCTAGTGGTAATTCTTTGAGAGTTGTTCAACCTGCATCTACCCAAGAACTTGATCAAGTTCCTCTTGCTAAAAAGAATTTGAGCTTGAGTTTAGCTTCTCCTCCCTTTTATCCTTTTGGTTTTTGGCTCTTCTAACAAGGACATCATGATAGAATTTAATTTATTATGGTTAAAACCATAACCAATCATATAAATAGTCATATTAAATCATTAAGAGTATTTAGATTTGTTGCGAAAGAATACTTGAATCTATAAGAACAACGTGATTTTTGTATCTTGTGGTTATTCATTTTCCAAGTCAACATATACGTTTGTTCTCTCTGAAGAACTTGTCTCTTTTCTGACTGATGGGATATCAGAAAAATATAATCACTCATATGACCTAGGGACCATAACCTTAATGCTTTATATAATTTGTCTTATTTATATTTTAGCTCATCATAAAATAGAAATCAGACTAATGGGTCACTACACATTAAAGTCCATACTTTATTAGATGTCATATAACCTAAAGCCTTTTAACCTTAATTGATCATTATAATCGGGCTTAACCTTATGATAGCTCATAATATACAATTAATTCATATATATATGTACCTATACATTGGATTAAATCCAACAATCTCCTACTTGGGTCATATATATATAACTTCTTTAATTGTATATCATGACATAACCTTGTGAACTCAAATTTACCATCACTACCAAATACGTCGATAATCAATCTCGTTCATCAATTATAATAACATAGGATCAAAGCAGTTTTCATTATAAGCATATCATAACTAAACCCATCAATGACCACTTATGCCAATATAATTGAACAACATAGATCAGGCATGGTTGTGTAGCATGGAAATTACATATAATGTGATCTTAACATGCCTATTTCCAACTGGTCCAAATCCTTATTCCTTATTGAGATAAACCAAACAAACTTTAAATTTTAAATAAATCATAAACGTGTCTATAATTAAAAATCATTCGAAATAACAAACTTCCACTAAAATAACTTATCTTCAATAAAGACAACACCCATATGAGTGATATGCTCATGAAAGACCTTTGGTGGTAAACCTTTCATGAGCAGATCCGCAACTTTAGAGTTTGTCCCAATATGTTCAGTGGATATTTGACAACCTTGAACTCTTTCTTTGACAACCAGGAACTTAAGGTCTATATGTTTTGACTTCGTTGAGCTCCTATTGTTGTTGGAATATAGCAGTAATGACTTATTTTCATAAAATAACTTTTGTGGTATTTCAATACTATCTACATTGCGTAGCCCAGTGATAAAATTCGACAACCATATTCAATGATTGGATGCCTCATAATATGCTATAAATTCTACTGTCACAGTGGAAAAATCTACGAGTGTTTACTTAACACTCTTTCAGGAAATAGCTCCTTTATCTAGCAGGTAAATTTAGCCTGATGTGGATCCCTGACTATCTTGGCATCCAACGAAATCAGAATCAGAATACCCAATGATCTTTAGCTGATCCAACTTCTTGTGTGTTAGCATATAGTCTTTTATTCTCTGCAAGTACCGCATAACTCGTTTAACTTTTCTCTAATGATCCATTCCAGGTTTGCTTAAATATTACCCAGCATTTTAACAATATACGCAATATCTAGACGTGTACATACTTGAGCATACATTAGACTCCTTACAGTTGAAGTATAAGGAATCTTTTACATCTTTTTACTTTCAAAATCATTCTTGGGGAATTGACTGAGACTAAACTTGTCTCCCTTAACAACAGGGGTGTCACCTAGTTTACAATCCTACATGCCAAACCTCTTAAGAATTTTCTTGATATAGCTATTTTGTGACAACCCAAGTACACCTCGAGAGCGATCTCAGTGTATTTGTATCCCTAATATAAAAGATGCATCACCAAGGTCTTTCATTTCAAATTTCTTAGTCAGAAAGATCTTGGTTTCGTATAATAAGTTTATATCGTTGCTAGCAATTAGTATGTCATCGATATACAAAACTAGAAAAATATACTTGCTCTCACTGAACTTATGATATATACAATCATCAATTGCATTCATTTCAAAACCAAACAAAAGAGCAATTTGATGAAATTTGTAATACCATTGACGAGAAACTTGTTTGAGCCCATACATGGATTTCTTCAATTTGCAAACCAATTGTTTTGGGGCTCTTAACACAAAGTTTTATGGTTGCGCCATATAAATTGTCTCATCAATGTCACCATTGAGAAACGTAGTCTTTACATCCATTTGATGCAACTCAAGGTTAAAATATGCCATAAGTGTCGTTATAGTTTTAAAAAAGTCTTTCGATGAAACCGGAGAGAAAGTCTCTTTATAATCAATGCCTTTTTCTGTGTAAAGCCCTTAGTAACTAGACGAGCCTCATATCTCTCTACATTGCCCTTCAAATTTTAAATATCCATTTGCAACTGGTAGGTTTCACATCTTTAGGCAATAAGACAAGATCCCAACTGTAACATCCCATCACCGATGAGAAGGTTATAATAGTAATTTGGAATTGTTTATGAGTGCTTAGAATCGCCTTGATATGTTCATGCATACACATACTCATGAATAGTGAATTTTGCACATGAAAATGATTGCACATGTATTCATGACATTTCTCGGTATATTTGTTAATAAATGTGATTGTTATGAAAAATGTGATTTGTGTGTTTAAAAATTGAGTTGGAAAGGGTCATTGAGGTTTGAGAATTTTTAGTGAATTTTAGAAATTTTTGTCTAAAATTTTGAGGTAATTTCTAGACTAAGAAAAATGCCAAGAGGTAGACTAATTGTATAGCGATAGTAGAAATGACTGTCTAATGGCACTGAAAATTTAGATAAATGATTTTAGGATTTATTAATTTGAGCCATTGAAAATTCGGGGAGAAATTAGAGTAAAAATAGAAATTTAGTTGGAAAGAGCTTAAAATTGTGACATGTGGCAAGTGACACTTGTCACTTGCCTAACATGCCAACATGCTCCTCTTTTATTAAAAACCCACCCCTCTCTTTTTGGTCTTTCACGATGGTTCTTCTTTTATAAGGTGAAAGGTGATGTAAAGTGAAAAGTGCTCCTCCCATCTTTGTAGCTTTCTTCCTCATTGTTCCTTTTGGAATTTTGCTCATCTTTTCTTCCTCCTTTCACCTTGCTTTCTCTTCTTTTGTTCACAAAAACAAAACCTAAACCTCACCCCCTCAAAATGAAGATGATGTTTGTTTATGGTAGGGGAAGTTAAGAAGTTTGGAAGATTGAAAGATTTGGAAGCTTAATTAGGTAAGAATTGTGTTTTATATCATGAATGGTTAGTTAAATGCATTATTGTGATGTTATGTGAACTTAATTGCAAGGGAATTGTGTTTAGGGTGGATGGGTATGAAGTTTTGTTTGATTGCGGATGAGTGATGTTGAAGGTGGTGTAGGTAAATAACAGTTGTTTTAGATTGAATATAAGGATGTTAGATGAGTGTATAAAAAGGAAAATGATTGAGTGTGTGTTGATGCTATATTGTAGGTTAATGTTTAGGTAGAGGTTTTGACTTTGTTGTGGTTGAAATCTTGAGTGAAATGAGTGGCATTTGAGTGAGAAAATGGTGTGGAAGAGGTAGGAGAAGAGTTAGGATGATAATCTAGAAATTTTGATTTGAGTATGTTTAATGATTTGGCCATAACATTTTCTATACTTGTCCAATTGAGATTATTTTTAGCTTGAATTAAACTAGAGATGTTTGGCTATATTTCCTGTGAAGGAAGTGATGTTCAATTTTGGCTTGAAGAGTTCCAAATTTGGACTAGAATGTGAGAAAGGGTATAGGGATGAACAGTAACTCAAAAATTGCATTTAGTGATTTGAAACTTTGGGAATTTTTCTAGATAGATTTAGGCAGATTTGGCTAAATTGTTCTTCATGAAAGTTATATCTTTTCTTGTTAGCTTTCTATCGCTATAAAGTATGACGTTTTTTGATATTGAGGTTGAAAGTTATGATCTGTTGACTTTAGGATGTTAATCCAAAGATTAATGTGCTTTGTTTGTAAAAATGCTTATAAGTATAGGTTTTGTGGATACTGTTCTTTGAGGCCAATTCTAAACTGTTATGGTTTGAATTGGCTCGAGTGGCCTCATTGAAAGTTATAGAGGAATGTCTTAGCTTTTTTATGATGTATAATATGCCATTTTTTGGATGTAGGAATTGTAAGGTATGGAATTTTGAAGTTTGGATGTGGTTTAGGGTGAAATTACGGGGGCAAAAACTTTGATTGAGATTTTGACCTTTTTAGAGGTTGAATTTACTTCCAAATTGTTCATGAAAGTTGTAGAATGTGTTCTGATCTTTTCATTCATATAAAGTTTGGAATTTTTGGCCAATGGAATAGGAAGTTATGATTTTTAGAAGATGTTCTATTGTTTAGGATGACATTGATTGGATAGTAACTTTGATTAGGATTTTGACTCCTTTAGAGTTGGAAATTGTCTGTGAGTCCTCATGGAAATTGTAGGGCTTTCTGTTATCTTTCCATTAATACCTAAATTGTCAAATGTGGACTCTTGAGTGAAAAGTTATGCATTTTAGAAGAAGAGAGGAAAACAAGTGGGGAAAAAAGGGGGCAAGGAAGCTGGCCCTCGCGAGGGCGATGCCTCGTGAGGGAGAGTGCGAGGGTGACGGCCTCGCGATCGCAAGGCCTACATTAACTCGCGAGTGCGAGCGGCGGGTTTTGTGATTTTTTCCCAATCTGACCCTCTTCATTCTTTCGCTTATATCTTTTTCGTCCGACATCTGATTGACTTGATTTTTAAAGCGTCAGATTTATAAGACACTCCTCTACCTCTCTATAAGAATTTGTGATTTTTGAGATTAAATTGAAAATAATGGATTGAATCAAAGT
>JANZLF010000002.1:14315743-14339401 GCA_026546835.1 Erythroxylum foetidum
AGCCCAAGTCCAGCCCACGCCCTCCTTGGCCCATCCGTAGAAGGAAATCTCTCATGCAAACACGTAAAGACCTAAACCTAACTGCAAAATCATATATAAGGTATAATTCTCCCATGATTGAGGTACACAATCAAAAACATAACCTTTGTCTGCATTCATCAACCTCACATTCACAAAATACTGACTTGAGCGTCGGAGGGACTAATCGGGACACAACTCCCGACAAGCCTTCTTTTTTTTGCAAGTATCTTCACGTCAGATTCATCAGAGAAAGCAGTCAACTCATGGATCCAAACGGTAACGTACAGTTCAGCCAAAATCCGGCAGAACCAGATATTTTATATGGATACCCTCCACTTGTCCATGTTCCATATTTGGTAAGAGACTCGAAGATTATGGAAGTAGACTAGGCTTTAAGAGATCGATATATAGCCTTTATGATTACCAAGTTCCACTTAAAGAGGGCCTAATTATGCTTGAGTACTAATCTAGTTAATTTTTTAATTATGCTTGAGTACTTGTATATTCTTTGCAACATCTTCAAATAATTATTTTGAATAATTTGATAAAGGCATGATTATTTATCTGTCAAAAATATCTATAAGTCAATAAGAGTATCAAGTTCGTATATGTTTGGTTGTTGTAATATTTCTGATAAATAACATAATTAACTATGGAAAAAATTTCTGTGTTTTGAAAATATATAATCTAATTTAAATAAACCAAGCTTGTTTGTTTATTAATTAGAATTGATAAATTTTCTCTTTCTAAACGTTGTTAATGAATTAAATCTCAAAAGCTTATTTAGAATTGTTTAGTAATTAAAAATCTATTCTAATTGACAAGAAACTAAAGAGATAAGTTATCAGAGCTTGTTAATAATCATAACTAATTTATTCACGAGTAGAGGATTTTGTCCTTATATGATTAATCAACTACATAAATCAAAATTGAGATTAATTCTTCAAATAGAGATTTCTATGATATTGTTAAGTATTATTTAATTTTCTCTCTTATTATATTGATTGAATCGGTCTCAACAATTTATAAGATCCCTTTATAAATCAACTTAATCTATACGATCCTACTCATCATTATATACATTATATTTTTAAAAGAAGAATTTTATTTTGTTAAATTTGAGACACGTCAATACTATTTAATTATTTAAAATTAACTATTAAAAAATTATGAAAATATAATTTAACTATTTATTTTATATTAAAATTACTTAAAGTTTAAAATAACTCATTTTAAATTTAAACTATCTTAAGGTACATAAAATTTAAATTATCAAAAATAATTATTTATTGATTACAAATATTTTAAAATTTGAACATTTAATTATGATATTAGCATTGTTAAAAATTAAAATATATTTTACTAAAAAATATTAGTTTATAAATAAAAGTTTGCAAACTTCTTATTTGGTTAATTACTAATTTTAGTAAATATGATGAATTTATCATTAATAAATATTATATAAGAAATTAAGATAAAACTAGTTACTTAATTAACTCATAAAATTAATTTATATGTTACTATTATTTTGTTTTTATTATTTTCAATTATAAAAGTATGACTATATTAATATTAAAAATAAAAAATTGATTGTTATTTTAAAATGTAAATTAAAATTAAAAATATAAGTTCCTATATTAGTTAAGATGAGGTTTATGCTAGAACTCCTAGAGTTGTGATTAATATCTATTGCATTTTCAAGATATGAAGTTAGAAATATTAGTAAAAAAATTTCTTTATATTAAGTCTATAAGCTTTAGCACCTTTTTTTTGTTCTTACAACTTTTTAGATTTTTTTGCTTTTTTAATCTATTATTCACTTTTTGGAGCTTTTTCACTATTAATTATATGCTCTTTTTGAAATGACATTTTTGACACTTGTCACTTGTCACAAACTACAAATAATCCAAGTAGTAAAAACATTAGAAAAAAATTAATGATACTAATATTTTTAAACTTCTCATTATGTAGTACATTTAGTCTTTACTGATTTTAACCTAATTGGAGCTAGTAAAGTTAGCAGCATTTTCCATGAGAATAGAAGTTAGACAATTCATCTTATTTGGAAGAGAGAAGGGAACAGTAACTGTGAAATACAAACCACTCAAAAGTGACTGAATAACTTAATGAAAGGAATACTTAATTAATTGCAGTGTGAGAATAATTCAATGAAAGGAATACTTAAGTAATTACAAAATAAATTGTACTAGCATAAGGGGTTTATGTGAAACGATCTAAGTAGAAAAGTGGCAATTAAGATTTCACTAAATACATCAATAATGCTAGTGTAACTAATCCCAAACATAGTAGCAACTGGTATTTCTTGAAATCATAAACAATTCAGAAGTTGGTTTTTATTTAAAAAAAAAAGTTTGATAGGTGCCTCGTTAACTCCCTCTAGATGATAAGTTATCTCTATAATTTTACTCACTTTAACAATTCTCTTTATTCATATTAACACCCATAGAATTTCATTTAAATGAGAAACTATTGAAAAGGAAAGCACCCTAAGTTTAACAATTTTCTTTTAGAGGTTCTTATATTCAACAAAAGCTATAACAAGATCATGAAACACCCAAATGCAAGGTGATAAAAAAGGTATAAATATATGCAAAATATAAGGGTTGTAAAAACAAAATTAATTCAATTGAATAAAAGGAGTTGCACAATTAATTAACTCTCTCAACAATGTCTAGGAACAATTAAGAGTTAATCGAATAGATGAAACCCTCAAACTTCTTGAACGAATAGCTATAAAAAATATATTGAAACTTTAGCGATGCGTTATTGTTTAATAGAGTAGAAGTCAATAATTATTTGAATGAAAGATAGAGATAGGAACAAGAAAATTTCTATAATACTATTTTAACTAAGACAAATGTTAACAAAATTTTTTCCTTAAAAACACTATACGACTTTATAACCAAGGATTAAGAATATTTGAAAGGCCTAGATCTCAATTATTTCAATAGTATGTTGGGTACTGATGACAAGATCGGTCTATTAAGTGAAGACACAAAGTTCATAATAGAATCCATCTTAGCAAATCATGTTTCCTTCCTTTTATAGGGAGTTCTCCAAAAATGAGATCAAGAAGGCCCTTTTTAGCTTAAACTCAAATAAAGCCTTTGAAATTGCTGGTTTCAATGTTAGATTCTTCTAAATGTATCTTAACAAAACTTATATTTATTTGATTCTTAAGATTGTAAATCATGTTACCTTATTTGACTATAGTCTCATTCCTTATTGTAATATAATTTACAAAGTCATTTCTAAGTTGTTGGCCTCTAGATTAATGGTGATTCTCAAGACATCATCAATCCTTGTTAGGGTGTTTTCATCCATCGAAGTAGCATTGGTGAAAATATACTAATTGCCTAAGAATTATTCAAAAGTTGCTATAAAAGGAATGAGATAAGACTCTGTGCTCTAAAGATTGATTTCAACAATGCTTTAGACTTCTTAAATTCTAATTTCTTATTCAGTACTTTAGAAGCCTAGGGATTCTTGCTAAATTCACTAATAGGGTAATACAATGTGTTACGTCTAATTTATGCTCGATCTTAGTCAATGGAGAGCTAACTACACTATTTAAAGCTGCAAAAGGTCTTAGGTAAAGATATCCTTTTATCTCTATATATGTTCACCCTATATAGAGACACTCACCAAACTAATTGCATTTAATATTACCAATGAGTCCAGGTTTAAGTATTATTATAACTAAAATAGGCATCTTTTTGATTTACTATTACTTTATGGTGCTATTAAGGAATTTGTTAAGGTTTTCACTAGATCATCGAATTAGTTCAAGGACATATCAACAGGGACGGAGCCAGACTCAACTCTAAGGGAAGCCGGAGGTCAACATCTAAGGGGAGCACTTATATTTTTAAGAGGGACCACTTATATTTATAATTTTAAAAATTTTAATTATATAGGTAATTTTTTTATGGCCCCCCTCCCCAATACATGGCTCCGTCCCTGCATATCAAGGTTGAGCTACAATCCTTTCAAAAGTAATTTTTTCATTTTAGCTAGTTAAAATGTAATAGAGGAGCTCTTCGGTGACTTCAATATGAATAACTCCCTTTTATGTATTTTGAGATCTCAATCACTACACAGAGATTATTCTCAATTACTATAAAAAGATTATGTTATTCAGATTGTAAACTATTTATTAACTATATAAATAAAGGATTTGGTAGTTGATGCAATGGGTTTATCTTATATTGGCAGTTTACGACTAATCAATTCTATTTTAAGTAATCTCCATATATATTCGAGTATTCACGTAGAAATTCTAAAAGAGATGATTAATCTTGCTACCCTTTTTTGTTCTCCTTTAGTTTCACGTGAACTAATCTATGTTTGTAGAACAGGTATTTTGGAATAAATTCCACTAAGGTTATGAACAAAATTCTACTTATAAAGAGGATATAGAAGCTATATATGTATAAAGAATTACTTCGGGTTGAGCTATAATCCTTCTAAAAGTAGCTTTTACATTTTAACTGGGTGAAATGCAACAAAGGAGCTCTTAAAAATTACCAAGGGCTTCAAATATGAATAACTCGTTTTTAAGTATTTTGAGATATCAATTACTAAGAAGATATTATTCTACTCAAATTGTATATTATAAATAAAGGTTTGGTAGTTGATGTAAAGGATTTCTCTATTATAAGGGCAGTTTACAACTAATCAATTTTATTTTTTGCAAACTCTATTTATAATGAAGGATTCACCTTGCAATTCTAAAGGAGACAATTAAGTCAATCAAAAGGATGTTAAGGAAGTTCCTATGGTCGAAGTTGGAGGAGAAAAAATGGGTGATAAAGGTCAAATGGATTGATCTATATCTAGAGAATCAAGATCTTGGAATAAATTCCATTAATGTTATAAACAAAATGCTCCTTCTAAAGAGGATATGGAAGCCATACACATATAAAGAGTTACTTTAGGTAAAATGGCTACATACACATTTGTGAAAATGAGATAGTATTTGAAAAGCAAAACCCAAACTTAGCACCTTATGAACCCTTAGACAAATATTACAAATTACGGACTTGGTAAACCATGTTTTCAAACACAACATTGGTAATAGCAAGGGTACATCTTTTTGGTTTGAAAGTTGGCACAACTTAGGATCTTTGTACAAGACTTGAGAGTTTTATCCACTCAAAGTAAGCATTCTTGTGAACTCTAAGGTAGAAATCATCATAGCTAAAGATAGATGGAGGTAAACAATTCATGCATTAAGGGATTTTAGTAGAGTCAAGGATAACCTCCCAAGCTATTCTCCTAACCAAAGAAAGGAAGACACCTTAAGTTGGCTAAACCATAACTCTCTAAAATTTACAAATCAATCAAGCAAGGATATACTTGTAGAAAGGCAGGACAAGGTCTCATGGCATGAACTAGCCTGGAATCATAACATGAACTCTTACACATCTTTCATCCTATAGCTAGTTAGTAAATGTAGATAGGATACAAAGGATAGCCTAAAAAATTGTCAAGTTGATCCTATATGTGTGCTGTGTAAAGATGGAATAAAGTGCATGAATCACTTATTTTTTAATTATAAATTCTGCTATAAATTATGGAACCAAATATTATCCCCCTGCAATATGCATTGTTACATATAGTGATAAAGGATAATTGATTTAGCTCTAAAGATTAAGAGATCTAAAAGAGAAGATTTAATATGTTTAAGATGGCATTTAGAAGTACAATTTATATGATATGGATGGAGAGAGATCAGAGAATGTTCATGATGTTTCAAATGAGTGAAGAATTCTTTATCCAAAGGTTGATTGGAAAGATAAGAGAAGCAACTATGGTGAGAGAAATGACAGAGAAAGATAAGAGAAGCAACTAATAGAATTTGTGACAAGGATTAAGAACTAATATGAGCCTTTCTCCCTCGTTGCATTCATTTTCTGGTATTCAAAAACTAGAGTACCGCTTAGCATTGAACTGTTATTCCATTTTTTATTGGTACTAATGTATTACCTTAAAAAATATTCCTACTATACTAATGATATTTAGTAATAGTAAAGAGCCACATCATGTTTGAGAGAACTGTTTCCAAAACCAGCTATGAGCTTTTTACATCAGTATTATAAGCTTAATGCATCACTAACTTGTTTTGTCCAAGTTGAAGACTCTGTTCCTGACTATTTGTACCTACTGCGCTACTTATGCGTGGTACCTTCAACTACTACGTATTATGGACAATAACTACAGTAGAGAGCTTTATTGTGAGCAGAGACTGAAGGCAAACTCTTCTTCCCTCTGGCTTCATACAATGCCCCTCTTGCGATGTGTCAAAACAAATGCGTCAGAGTGAGATCTTTTCAGCCAACATATCCACATTTTCTTATGAACTTGTTTGAAATGTTCAGGTTCCTATTCCACAAGCTTCGTACCTCTCGTGATGCAATGTCAAGCCATGGCTTTGCTGGACCACTGAAATGCAAGACAGCAGCAGTCAATATCTCTCTCCGGTATTCTCGGTGTCTGTGACCTAGTCCAGCCGCATGCCATGAAGGATCCATAGGATGCACATACCCTTTGAAAGTAAGTAGGGCTGGAGGAAGCACCCCTGGTTGCCATAATTCTAATCCTGAGTTAAGGTTCTGCAAAGAAGTCAAGCAGTAAATATGGTGACATGGAGCAAAGAAAATGAATTTTGTGTGAACTTAAAGACTTATGTGTTGGTGTACGTATTTAGCGAAACCCTATAATGTTTGTCCTCATGCAGAGTGCTAGGTTATAGTCATTTGTGGAAGAATTTTAATTGATCACACGTACAAATGTTCGACAACGAAAACTGCAATCTTTGTCTCATATGTCAATACCAATGATATGGAGAAGCAATCACTGTACTTTTCGAAACTAATTTTGTAGACTTCTTGACTTAGCTATAAATCATGAGATGCCACTCACTCACATTTGATTTGTGTATATCTAATTCCTAATTTAGTGTAAGACTTTTATCTATATAAAAATCTAATGAAAAAGACGTGAACTTTATGTTTGTACATGGAATAGCCCTTACGGCCGATTTCTTGTGCTTTCGTTTCCTTTATTCTGCTTTATCAATATTTCATCTATATTTCAACTCCTTGAATCCATTTTGGAGCAGTACTATAAGTTCGTGAAATGGGGAAAAAGAAAGAGAGAAGGCAATGGTTAAGTGAAATCGACCATAATCTAACCATCCATCTACTAGAATTACAATGAAGCAGAAGTACTTACAAGAGTCAGCCATTTATGGTAATTCCTTGTGATGTTGACCCTCCTCCATGCTTCAAGATCAAAGACATTCATGCCATAAATCCAAGCAAAATCGCTTTCATTGCAGGCAGATGAAATAATTGGGTGGGAGAAGTTCAAATAGTCCTTATATCTTGTACCCAAGCAGCAATTTTCTTCACACCAGGAATCAAAAACTGCACCAACAACTTTCTCATTGAGATCCAATTCCCATAAAGACGATAAGTCATGTTGCACTACTACATCATCGTCCAAGAAAACTATCTTGTTGAGATCTGGAAAAAGCTGTGGCCCATGAAAGTCATAGAATACCAATCATTATTAAATGTTCCATGCAGTTAATATCATCATCCATCCATCAGAGAAGATTGTGTTAGCTTTTTTGAGCAGTACCTCTGGGAGATACATTCGAAGTTGATTCAAAAGGGAGAGGTTATTAGGATTTAAAACCTCCAAACATCTTCTAAGCCGTCTTCTTTCCTGGAAGTCGTCCTGTTTCAAATTGTCGCAGTGGTGGTTCCAAATAAGGCGATGAATCGTCACCATATCTTGAACTCCATCATTGATTTCCTCGGACCAATCATATTGATGCAATCCTTTGACTTCTACAACAGCTGATTTGATGGGATGAATTGCAAACCATGCATGCATTGCGGAGTAAGTTTTCTTATCAGTGACTATGTGAAACACAAACTTTTCAGGATTCTCCACGTTTTGTACTGTGGACGATATGACCACGGACGCAGCAAGAACATTATCAGTTAGGAGAACTACATGGTGGAAAGATGGGTTAGACAGACGAGAAACATATTCAGGCGAGGGCAAATGGCATCTAGCCAGGGCATTTACAGCATACTCTTCTGCCAATTTAAGGCAAAGACAATGTAAAGTTTTTGGTACACTATGTGAAGCTAAATGCCAATAAACTGATTCACGTTGTCTGGCCGACTGGACCTCGTGTTCCATCCTGGATAGCTGCATTGGAATGCAAAAATAAATGTGGTTTGACTTTTCAGAAATTCGGAACTAAAGATAAGGCAAAGACAGAATTCTCAATCAAAACGAACATAAATGGCTTTAAAAAAATACATGATATCAGCTCCTCATTGACTTTCATAATACATAATCGCAGGGCCTAAAGCTGTTAAATGCTAATCATAAATACCAGTCTCAGTGGCTGGATCTAATGCCATTAAATTTTATGAATAGTCATAAAGTACCAGTGTTTCTTCCGCTGCTCATTAGGACAAGGTAATCCAAACAAATAGGACTAGAAAGCTCTACTTCAGCCTAAACAAACATATATTCAAGTAAAATACCTGGAAGCCACTTAAACAGATGCAAAAATCTATCATTAATCTTGTTGAGACAAGAGGATCAACTTTGTGAGTCTTTATGGAAAACATGGCTCGTACAAGTGACCTCCTCTACAAAAAGACAGTAGAAAAGCAAGTAGACAACTTGCTGTGCTGATGATGGATATACTTACTAGAAAGAGAAGCCTTTCCATTTGTAGTTCTGTATGTACGTAGATGAATATCAACAAATTGACAAGGTTGGAGAACTAACATCTAGTAAAGTAAAACCCGTGATTTTGCAAATAATCCTTACGACATTCTTTGTATCCAAAAAGCCATTTCATAATTAACATGTTTGTTATAGCAAGCAATAAGAATCTGTATACTAGGTCTCAGCTTAGAAGTCCCATTAACTCCCTCAAGTTCAGAATTGTAAAACATTTATCTCGGTTGTCCAATCAATTGTGCTCCGTTATTTAAGGAATGAAAGTTTTTTTGGTGGAGGATCATGGTGACAGAGAGAAAACATTTATTGCCATATGGCTTGTTTCATTACCTAGTTGAGAACAAACCAGACACCAAAGAACACAATATTCTTTAACAGACTGGAGAACGAAAGTTTTGGACTACACATCAACCTGTAGACAACCCTACTACAGGGACAAGATCTTCTGTCTAATATTACCCTGTCTTATTCTATCTCATGAAATCTCAGTCATTTATTTTGTGAGGTCTACGTGGGACTCACATAAATAAATTGCTGAAATTTATTGAATACAATAAAACACCATAATATTAGACAAGGGATCTGAACTCTCTACTAAGAAGCCACACATAGATGTTTTGTAGGCCACGAGGCACAGAAGATTAAGGGTGTGCACTGTGCAGGATGTGGGAAAGAAATAATTTAAAGCGGTGAGTAATTACCAGGTACGTACATACCATGGCTTTGACCCCGAAAGCAAAAGCCTTCAGGTCTTGGTCTTGCCGTTTCGAAGTGGTTTCTTTGACAAGTTGGTTGAATGATTCTATTGGAACCTCATTAAAGCCACCTTCCTTTGCTTCCAGCAGAGCTCTTGTCAGTTCATCTTTCAGCCTCTTCATGTTGCCATGGTACATGTGCCAACAATTTGTAATATCACATCAGATCAATTCAATTTCGGGACAACCAAAATATTAAGGTCAACTTAACTGACATCAACATATATAAGACGTATTAAAGCCCTTGTTCTAATTAATTAGCACATCAATGCTAGAAAATGCTACCATTTGAGGTTAATATTGTTCCAATTAGTTGTTGTGAGCATTCAGGTATTAAATAAGCATGAAATATTAATTACATATCTAAATAAAATGTTATCACCATCCAAAATATTTTCTTATTTGCAATCACTTCCTTATTTTCAGGTAGAAATTTTTTATTCGTTTTCTAATGTTAGCAAGTTAGCAATGGCAAACAGCGTTTCAAATTCCCATTTGCAGGCATCGAGAATCAGCCAAATAAACCGTGTTGACGTGTGATAATGATCAATTGTCATAAGCTGTTGCCAGAGTACCTTTCCCCTAGCAAGCAAAATAGAGCTCATTCCTTTGGTAGATAATTGAGGATCAGATATTATAGTATTTTTATTAAATTTTATTCACATACATGAATAAAAATTAATAAAATTAAATTAAAATACCGTAATTTCAACAGAAAATCTGATGTTAGATAATTAGCGTATTGGAGTCTAATAACTAAAAAATTAATCCTCTTTTCTGAGTCGGACATTGGGGAAGGTAGTAGGTAGCTTGAATTGTGAAAATAAGTGTGGCCCTAAATTTCGATGATTTCTTAAAGTTCTATTTCCAAATCAAGTGGACAGAAGAATATTTCTAGTTCTATTGCAGGACGTGTGGCCACGTGGAAACGAAAGCAATTGGTGCTGCAAAGTTAAACACCGTCAAGACACTTCAAAATATGCGCTTATCATCTATCGTAATTGGCACACTATATTTACGAGAAAAATCTTCAGTCTAATACTATTTTATTTTATTCTTTATCATAAAATTTTAATCATTTATTTTGTGATATCTATACAAGATTTTTTGTGAAACTTACATAAATAAATAACTGAGATTTATTGGACACAATAAAATATTATAATATTGAAGAGGTGATATGGACTCTATATTTCCCCCTTCTACATTACCAAACAATAATGTGCATAAAGACCAAAATAGCGTCACCCCTGTCAAGTTTAACGATACTGCCATTCGTAACTCGATGATGTGAAAGACAATTAAAAGTACGTAAAATTTTAATAAGTGGAATAAATAGAAACAAAAGGAACTAAAGGCCCAGAGTGGGGTCCTACCAACAAACTATGTTTTATGGTCCGAAAAAGCTGCAATGTGATTTCAGTTACTATGCATTATTAACGTGGAGACCTTGGTAAATCTTAAAAAGCTTTACTTTTGATTTCACATGAACCTTTGGTTAAGAAAATTAAAATTTTAAAGTGAAGTATTTAAAAAACATGCGATAATTTTTTCAGTCAAAGAATTAAAGAAAAACAAAGTAAAAATGTAAGAGTTGGTGAGTTACCAGAGATGAATCGCCCCCACCCAGAAACCTCCGTCCCAAACAATCTGCATATGTATGAATCAGAAACAGAAAAATGGATGATCTGTAAAACAAATCAGGACCAGTACTGAAGCCTGTTCGTAGAGTTGAAAGACGAATCTTTTTTGTGTTTAATTAACGCAGCGCATCATCATAGTCAAGCAAAACACAAACATGTTAGAAGCGGAAACAAAAGAGTAGAAAAATACCGAGAGTGGAAGATTGAAGAAGCAGTATGGCAATTCTAAGAAAAAGAACGAGCAAAATTATCCCAAACGCCACCGTCCGACTAGTAATCCGTCTACTGCTTCTTCCTCCTCCTCCTCCTCCGGCAACAGCCTTACCGGTGGGGGAGTTGGAAACCAAGGCTCTCTTAATTCCGGTACTCGATATGTACAACTTCATTAGTTTATGCATATAAACAATTGAGGGGATGAGGAAATGATCTATGTTGTTTGGGACGAAGATCACGGGTTTGTAATTTTGTGTGTAGTCGTCAGAGTGAATGAGTGAGAGTGAGAGTAGAAGCATTCTTAAAATTAGTCTTTTGCATATTTATATAATATTCTCGACAATTTCTTTATCCTTATATTATATCTAATTAATAAGATTGGATAACCTAATGTTGATTGTTGATAGAATTTTTTAATAAACAATTGAAAATATAAGTTAATTAAAAAGTATTATTTGATTAAAAATAAGAAATTGGAGGAGAGAGAAGAGACAGGGAAAGTGGAGTGGAGGTGGGAAAGAAAGGCCACAACATAAGGCGCGTTCAAAGCCGCGGGAATTGCAAGAATACCGATAACGACCCAGATGCGGGGGTTGCCCTTTATCTCCGGGTAATAGTTCGATTACGGATTTGCCCTTGTCTTGTTCCTGTCTTATCACCGACACAAGGTATGTTACCTACTCTGACCTGTACCCAAATGTCAAAACTCTAAATAACATTGATATAAACCTTGAACTTTTTCTGTACTTGTGCATGTGTTCAAATATCTGATAAAATTTATGTTCTAATTCGACTTTAATAACAGATTATATTAAAATAATTAAAAGTAAATTTAATAAAAGGTCTTTTAATAATATTATAAGATATTATTTTTAATAAAGTTTGATATACTTTGACAAATATAAATCATATAAAAATTTTGTATCATTTACATTTCTTTAAAACTGGTCAGGATTTCAACAACATTAGGATAGCGCAATCCTCACCGTATTTCTTTTTTTTAAATGTTGTTTTGTCGCTCTAGGTCTTCAGGCCGATTCAGTTTATGACCCGATCGGGCCAAGAATTTGGCTCGTGTCAAACTTTGAATTCATGAAACTTTTAATATTTGAAAATATTTTAGGTCTTTTAGAAGTGAATTTGTTAATATTTATTATTGAGATTGAACTTTTTTTTAATTACTTGAGTCTGAATTTTTAAATTAAGATTAAGATGGAATTTATCATTAAATTTAGATTTATTGGCAAATAATTTATCTATTAAGTTGAAAATTAAAAGCCAAACCGTAGAACTCCGTCAAATGGCATGGTATTGTACCCCTCAAACTGTTCTGATCGGATTTTGCATATAGAACCTGACAATGCCATGAGTTTGTGTGGTTCAATGTCACTTGCAAACTACACAAGAGGGGACATGTTACATGCTAATAATTGAATCTGCCTCACCTCATCTTCTCGTTAAAGCTGTTTAAATTTTAAGAGCAGCACATGCATATGCTTGAGTTTCACTCTTTGTCTTCTTCTCCATGTTTCCTTCTTCAACAGCATCTATCAAGATAATTGGTCTGAGCACGAAACTTTTAACTGAACATTTTTATCATCCAAGGCTTCACAAATGCATTTATTAACTCAAGTACAAAAGATAGTATGAGTGAAAGCAAGCTGCAGAGAGGAATCAAAGCAATATGAAACACTATGATTTAGTAAATAAAAATACACCAGCCACCAGATCGTCCCATGTATGTCCATCTAAGTTTTCTTGTTGGGTTCAAAGACGTGCTTAATCAGTGAATCTTTAATTGATAACAGCTCAGGGAACTCCTCCTTCAACTTAGAGGCATCCAACTCATTATTGCTGCGAGGAGCAACAATAACCTTGGCTTGTTCCTCCAGAGTAAAATTAACCCACTTGAAGCTGGGGTTAATATAATCCCTGTACATCTCCAGAATCTCATTGTGACTTACAACACCCGGGTTTGTGAAGTTCCATATGCCCCTCAAATTTCTTTTGGCCATCTCGATTGAAATGGGAAGAAGCTCATCCAAGATAGTCATGCTGTTTGGGATGTTAACCACTTTGGTGTACTTTGAAATCTTTGTGATGAAATTACGCGGATTGGTGAGATCAGATGATATTGGCATCCGGACTCGGAGGGTGCAAACATTATCATACTCCCTCAAAAGCTCTTCAACCTGGCATAAAGATGGAAAGTTTTATTAACTATGCAACTAACTAACAATTTGTGAAGCATTTAAAACCTTGGTTTTTCTCCTCAACTCATAAAATGAAACAGAAAAAGGAATTTCAAAGAAGTTACCATGGCTTTGGTCTTGGAATAGAAAGAACCGGTGAAATTGGCTCTCTCTTCCTCCTTGAACCCTATGCCTGACCCTAATGGATGTGCATCATCATACTCAAAAATGCAACCAGTTGCATAGTTAATAAGCAGTAGGTTATGCTCTCTGCAGACATCAGCCAAAGTCAATGTGCCAGCAACATTAGCTCTGATAGTCTCTGTTTTATGAGATTCACACCAATCAACATTGGGTCTACCAGTCACTCCAGCAGCATTGAAAACATGAGTTGGCTTAACATTCTGAATATCTGCTAAAAGCAGTGATCGGTTCTCCAGACGTCCCTTTCCATATTCATATGGTATACCCTGCTTCTCGCAAAGCTGCCCAAGAAGCCCTCCTATCCAACCTGTTCTACCATAAATCAAGAATTTCAGAGAGTGCTTATACTCATCAGGAGTATTCTTTGATGTGGGTATTACCATTCCGTTCTGGGTGTTATTAGTTTTCATTAGTAATGAAGAAGAATCATTTACATCTGACCCATCCAATTTTCTTTCAACTCCGGGCACCATCAGCATTCTCGGATGAGGAACAAGTGCCCCAGAAACGTCCCCCCACCAATCACGATTGCCAACATACCATTCCATGGTTTTCCTCAGACCCTCCTCCCATGTGGTCCTTTCAGACCAACCCAAGCTCTTCAGTTTCTGATCATCCAAGTAGTATCTCTGGTCATTGAAAGGCCTATTATCAACAAACTTAATCTGAGTGTCGGGGTTCAAACAAAAAAGCTTGCAAATATCTTTTGCCACATCAATTACTCTCCTTTCTTTCTTTGTCCCAATATTGTACACATGGCCAATTTCACCTTTGTGAAGAACAACTTCAAATGCCTCAGCAACATCCTCACAATAGAGATAACTCCTCACATTTGATCCATCACCATGGATTGGAAGAGTCTTTCCCCTCATTGCCAAGAGGATGAATTTCGGAATTAACTTTTCTGGGAACTGGTTGGGCCCATAAACATTGTTTCCCCTGGTAGTTATCACCGGCAAACCATATGATCGCCCATATGCCATAACAAGCATCTCT
This sequence comes from Erythroxylum foetidum, assembly GCA_026546835.1. NCBI lineage: Eukaryota > Viridiplantae > Streptophyta > Magnoliopsida > Malpighiales > Erythroxylaceae > Erythroxylum > Erythroxylum foetidum. The sequence goes on from JANZLF010000002.1 coordinate 14,330,567, forward strand.
GCGCCAGCTTTTGTGGCAGAATATGGATTTGTCGGCAGCAGCTGGGACGCCTCATGGTTTCCCACAACAGCATCTTCTTCTGTCTCTCCATAAACCTCGTCTGTGCTCACATGGATGAATCTCTTGATTTGTCCAGTAACTTTGCAGGCCTCGAGAAGAACGTGAGTGCCATAAATGTTGTTTTTAGTGAACTCAAAACTGTTTCCGAATGAGTTGTCCACGTGGGTCTGAGCTGCAAAGTGCATGATCGTATCAATGGACTCCGTGAGGAGTATGAAATTGACAAGGTCAGCACTCGCAATGTCTCCCCTGATGAACTTGAAGTTGGGGGACGATCGTGAAGGGAGGAGGTTCTTGAGATTTGAACAGTAATCAAGCTTGTCAAGGACAATAATTTTGTAGTCGGGATAGTTTCGGATAAGTCTGTTGCACACATGGGACGCGATGAAACCAGCTGCTCCAGTAATGAGGATGTTTTTTGGTTTGTATGGAGTGTCCATCTTAGCAGCCTTTCAATTCTCCGGTGAAGCAACAGGGGAAAACAACAGTTTCAGCTGATGATGAACAAAAAAATCAAAACAAAAGCATTGGGCAATAAAGCACAAGGAAAATCTGTCTAGTCGAGAAAACTAAGAATCTCCAAAAAGACGGTAGGAACAACTGATTGTGAAACAGAACGAGACCGTCTCCTTGAAGAAAACTTAGCAGACGTAGCAAGCAAGATACAGAGATCAACTACATATCTTGCTCGGTATTACATTCCCACATAAAGAATAAATCAGAAGCAACAAGATAAATCAGAAACCTAGAGTCATAAACAATGCACCATCGTGTAGCAATTTTGAACACAGAATCGACAAATCCATTGAAAGCAGAACCAAACAAAAATACAAGAACTTGTTAAAAAAGCCGGCAGATAGCGACCAAAATAACGCGCCTTTGCAGCGGTCTACATAGACTATCAAACCACTATCCCCACAAGGAAAAGATGCGCCTACCTAGCATTCCAGATCTAACTTGGCAAAGCTTAGATTAATGTAGAGCCATATCTAAAGAGACCCACGATCAATGAGCATGAGACAGCAGTGCAACAATTTTACAAACTAAGATAACTCATATTTAAAACACTGAAAAGTAACTTACTTGAAGTTACAAATGTTGGTAGATTTGGACTATTTGCAGCAAATGAATGTTGAGAAGCTTTAGAAATTTAAACTAATAAAAATAAAAAATAAGAAACAAGTTGCTAGCTCTGAACTCAGACAAATGTGAAGAGGCTGACAGACAAGGAGAAAGAAGAGGGAAAGGGTAAAGAGGAGGGGGATTGTGTTGTTGTGTGGGGAAGGTAGTTGGAGTGTGATATTTATAGATCCGCTTCCACGGCAACAACCCCCCCATCACTCTTTAATTCATTCACTTATTTTTCTTATATTTTTCTATGTTGCTGTTTTGTTAGTTATTATTGATTACTATACGTCACCATTAATTAATCTAAAGGATTGATATCTACTTTTCTTTAATGGTTATGCTTTTATAATTTATACATCCATATGCAGTTTCAAGCAAACAGTCTACATATAATATATAACTTGTACCACTAATTATGTTTTTATTTGTTTTCACGTCACTTTAATTATTGTCATATTTAAAAAACTTAAGATATAATGAAATTTAATATATGATCAAAAGAAAATATCTTTATCTATTAAAGAATTTGCAATTATTCGTTAAAGATTGAATAAATTTGAAGAATTTAAAATATGATTGAAAGATATCGTAATTATCTATCGAAAAATTTTAAGTTTAATTAAAAAAGGTGTTAAATTAAAATTAATTAATTAATTTTAATTTATAAAAATTGATCAGTTCAAAATATAAAAAAAGTAGTGTATTTTGCATTTAAGCTTGGAAGCTTTGAGATATGCAAAATCTTTAATTGGGAGGCTTAGAAGGGAAATGGAGCAAGAGGGATTTGTTTTGAGTGGAGTATAAATCTGCATAATTAGGAATTGACAGTGTACATTAAATAGAAATAATTATAAAAAAAAGGTTTAGTTAATATGAGTTTGACTTGTAGGTAAGTTATAAATGTTGAGCGTTTTCTGTAGATTCACGAGGTTGAAATAGAGAGAGGTTCTATTCAATGCGCATGTTCCACGGCGAAGGAAAGGAAAGGAAAGGAAAGGAAAATGTAGCAGACTTCGTATTGAAAATCTTGTAACTGTTAACATGGAAAATAGGCCAAGGCCCAATGAACGACCCATTATATCTCAATCCACAAAAATGGAGCGTTTTTAACCCGTGAATGCTAGAGCTAGCAACCGCGGTGTTTCACTTTCGGTTACATCTCTTCTTTCTCGCTTGTTTGTTTCATCAACTGTTCCCGGTAAGTTAAACAGTCGTTTCTATATCTTCTCTTACGTTTTAGTTGCTGATTGTGGAGTTCTCCGAGCTGGATTTGATTCTGTTCTGTAAAAATGTAGTTCATAGTCGATGCATTCTAACTCTGAACTACGTTGATGCTATTGGTGAATGGAAACTTCTTATGTTTGATCTCCATAATTGTGAATTTGGTATGTCTGATTATGTTCAGATTAAAGATTTAAAAAACTGGGATGGGCTGAATTTTTTGGGCTCGATTTTGTTGACTTTTTTCTCATCCCTTTAATCTTAGTTATCTGCTTTTTCTCAAAGGGAAGCACTGTTGATTTTCGGTGTTGGTTCTGATGTAGATAGGTATGGTTTTGATTGCAGATTGGTCGAGAGAGTAACACCAGCAAAATTTGAACACTTATATCATTTGGAGTCGTATGTATCAATAACAAGTTTTTTGTTTCTTGAATAAAGTTCAAACTTTGTGTAGAAATTAGGAATTTAGTTATATGCACAGTAAACAAAACAAAGAACATGAAAAGATCCATGCGTTGACGCTTCAACGCAAAACCTTCTGTGCTCTTTATGCTTAATTGTCTTTAACTTCTGCATTTAGAAGAAAATAACATCCTTTTTTATGGTAATATGATGTTTTAGATCTAGACTTAGCTGGTCTATTTGCACTCAGCTTTACTTCTACACTAAACGACGGTTCATAAACCTGATTCGAAAGAGATACTGAGTATTGTGGTATGGGTGTGTGTAAGCATGAATAGAAATGCTAGATTTGCATTGACGCATTAACTTTTTTCTTGAGAAACTTTACCAATGCTATTTGAATTTTGTTGTCACCTCATAATACAAGTGTTGTCAATAGGGTGAGCAATACTTTTGTACTATAAAACTCTATCAGCACTAGTATCTTAATGTGTTCTGTTGCTGTGACTTTGAAGCAAACTGTGCTTTACCAACTGCGACCCTGCTGTAGTAAACTTGATGGTGGTTTATTTGCTAATACAGATAGTAATTCTATTGTTTTCATGGGAATGATTTTGATCATTATTGTCTTACGAAACCGCCATAATGTTAAACCTTGGATAACAAAAGTGAAAAGATGGATAAAGCAAAATTTTGAGAGCTTGATGCAAACCTGGTAGTCTGTACAGTAATGAATGTAATCAGACCTGCTGCACTGTTCATAATATTTGAATTAGACCTACAGCCCCTTCTAAGTTGTTTCTATTCGTCCATAAACCTGTAACATTAATTTACTATACCTGGTGAAATACTAAATATGTTTCTTTGTATTATATTATAGCCCCAAAAATGTCATAAAAGCCTTAATTTTCTTCCTTTCTTGTATTTTAACTTAGCTTTCCATGAATTTCTTCGTAATCATTCATTTCTGTTGCCTTGCATCTAGTTGCCTCTTTTGTTATTCTGCATATCATCTTGTTTAGTGGGCTGTTGCCTGAAAATGAGATGAAGGGTTTAGTGCTGGCCGTAACCTTTCCATAGATTTCAGTTTGACATGTGTATCAACTAAAGATTTAGTGTTTACTTTGTGTTAAACATATGAGTTAAAATAGAAAGAATCGAAAGAAGTTCATAGTTTGCTTTAACTGATTCCCAAGATTTTTGTATTCTTCACTGCATATGTAACTTGTTAACTTTTCATAGATTAATCTCTGAAATTTTGATATAGAAGTTTACAGGCCTGTTGGTGAGGCAGGTTCTAATAGTAATTGTTGTAGGAAATACCTCTATCAAGTTCCAATATTGCAAACCAAGGTCTTAGTTTTGATGTTACCCTGAAGAATGCCATGATCAATTTAATTAAAAAATGAAAATGTTTACTGATTTTAATTTTTAGATTGCTCTCATTGTAAATTAGAGGAGAAAAATATTAAAATGAAGAACCGAGAAGAAAATTTCTGATTGTGGATTTCTTTAGTATCTCTGTTCTGTTCAAACCATTTCTGCTTCTTTCATTATTTTCTTTTTTTACCTAGAACTTATGAATGGGGCTGTGAATAAGAATTCTGTGAGAAAATGTTCTTATTTTCTTGGGAGTGTGTAGATTCTCTCTATGACTAATGATTATTTAAATTTTAGCACCACACTTTGGTTGCTATTTTTATGTTTTGGAGGGATGCTGAAGCATGGGACCAGATCAAAGCCATGGCACAAATTTCAAAACTCTCGGTTGCCAGTCGTGATCACGAGTCTGGTTTTGGCTATCCTGATTTTAGTAATGATCTTTTGTGATGATGGAAAAAGAACCCATTATTCATTCGACTTTCCAGTGCAGAAGTCAAGTACTTTTGACGCAGTCCAACTGCACCCATCCATAGAGATGAGAAATGGAACAGATGTGATATGGCAAATACCCGATTCACCAAAAGCAGTTCTATTCATGGCTCATGGATGCTATGGTAGAGCCATTAATTTTTGGGACAGATCTCCTAGCTGCCCGAACTGCATTGGTTTGCCTGAGGAAAGGTTGCTTGTTCTTCATGCTCTTGCTCATAAATATGCTGTTCTTACCATATCCAGTGCGGGTAGGTGCTGGACATTGGGTGACGAATTAGTTATTGTTAAAAGCATCATAAGATGGTGGATTGAGAGAAATAAGGTTGAAAAGCTCCCTCTTGTGGCTTTGGGAGCCTCTTCTGGTGGTCACTTTGTTTCAGTTCTTGCAACTAGTTTGAGGTTCAGTAGTATTACACTTATGGTTGCTGAGGCGATACTTGATCCAGTGGACATCAGTGAGGAATATCCACCTACTCTGTTTGTGCACATGCCCAAGGATTTGAGAAGGCGGCAAAAGATAAGTGAGTTTGTTGAAATCATGAAGAACAAAGGCATTGATGTTTCAGAGGTGGAATGCATGGAATTCCCCTTGTCACCAAATCTGTTAGGTGACAGAATCCCAGGAGTCGATCAAACAGTTTCCGCCAAGTTATTTAATCTATTTCGAGATAAAGGCTTCATTGATGGGAATGGATATATGAAGAAAGATGGGCGAGCAACGAGATGGAAAAAGGCCGTTCTTGAAGCCAAGAACATTGACCTGGATAGAAAGTTGTTGCAACATGTGCAAGAGGAATTGAATCTTGCATTTGCATATCATGAAATGACTAGTTTGCAGTCTGAGAAAATCTTCAGTTGGTTTGAATCTCATTTGAAGTAACACGGGACTCCCATAATCTGAAGTTTTCTTTTCCTGACTGAACCTGGCATAGTAAATTACTCTAGATCCCACATGAAAATTCTGCGAGGCTTTATTTATAACTGAACCTAGCAGATGCATGATGAACATATTTCACAAAACTCGAGGGTATAACCGTTTATGTTCTGACAAACAATTGTGGACTTAGACTAGGAATTTCAACTTAATGGCTTGAAAGTGTGAGTGATCTGAATTTTTATTCAATCGAGATTATCATTATTAGAATTCTTAACGTGATGTGTCCTGAAGAATGTCAATTAAAGTCGATGTCTGTTGAAGTGGTGATGTCTCTCGGATCCGTTAATTTAAATAAGTACGTTGTGACCACTTATTATTTGAGATGACGTATTAACAAGAAGTACCTAGACATCTCATGACCGAAATTCTGGTCTTCTAGGGTCAGTATATGGGGGGAAAGATCTTTATCCCTATTTTTGTGTATCTATTATGTCTTATTAGATTCAACTCATTCATTTACGTGGAATCCACATAAATAGATGGCTTGAATTCAATGAGACATGATAGGTACATAAAAATTGGGACAGAGGATTTCAGGCCTAGTAAGAAGATGTACAATACTTTGCCCTTTACAATTAGAACACTTAAGAGTTTACTGTGGGGAATTATAGCTCCACTTAATTACTCAAAACTGATTGCTTAATTGCAAATGGATGCAATCGTATTGTAGATTCATATACTTATTATTGGAAACCCTTAAGCACAAACACAAAAACACCTGAAGCTTTCTTGTTCAAGTGATTCCAAGTAAATTTGTAAGAATCGTCCATTAGTGTCCAGGTCCCATCAAAGTGAATGCTGCCACCTCATTGATATGTTTTGAGTGTTACGTTTCTTGGTCTACTGACAACACAGGGCAAAAATAATTCAAGTCTAAACCATACCTTATTGCCTTCTTGATCAAACCCCTAATTGAATCTTAAATCAACCATGTTATATATAGACAAGAAATTCAATGTGTGAGTTAGTGTGATCCCACTTTACTGTAAAAAGATATTACCAAATAAAGAAGTATGTCTAGAACTAGGAGTATAATTATAAATAAATGAGGTCACGAGAAGCTGATGGAGATGGATCAGATCAGACAAGGATTAATGGAGACAGTGAAACATTAACTGCTACATCAATGTCAATGTCAGCATCCTCCTCCTACTCCCTAATCAGAAGACATAAATGGATGCCAACTAATAGTACTAGTGAGAGAATCATTTTCATGGCTGTAGTGTAGAGCTATAGCAGTAATTAGTAAATATAACTTGTGTCTCTGCATTTCTTGCTGTCCCACATAAAAGCCATTCAATTAAGTAACCCAGTATTCAAAGCAACCATACAATAATACTACAACTGCCTCAGCTTCCTTTGCAGATTCCCACTTGGAATAAGGTAAATCCCGAACAAGTCCCAGCTGTCTTCATTTAATAATGCTCTGCAATTTTCTTGGAATACGTCGCTGGCTGACTTGCAGCTACTTAAACACCTTGATCATACACTACTGTATGGAAAGGAAATCTAAATCCTTTTTCTGCTTAGATCACCAGTTCTTGTAGCATAGAAATGATGTTGTTCAACTGTTCAAGTGCCACAAAATTATATAGAAATGTGATCTAGAGTAGAGATCGAAGATTGCAAGCCGAGATTGTGCTCTTTTCGACAAGAGTTCCAACTGTAACGCACTTGGATGCTTGCATACATGGATCTGTGTATTTTGGCATGTTTACGCCAACACGTAGGATGAAGAGGGCAACAATTTTCAATTCTTAAGTTAAAGCTATTCTCTTGGATTTAAATCACGAATAATATAATGGCTAGCCACTTTGTTTCTTAAAGGTGATGTTTGTAACAACTTTCACAGCAAACTACGTGCTTTTTTTAGTTTATTGTATGAACTGTAGTTGATAATGTTGGGAACCGGTGATGTTTAGTGGATTAATGAGACAGTTTGAAAGATTTCTTCTCACAAATTCAAACTTCGATGTGGCCTTTGCTTGTGTCCCAAAAAAAAAAAAAGAAAATAAAAATGGCCACACCCGCTGTGTACAGGTTGGTGAGACCACCGTTTGTACGATTGTTGAAAACTGGATGAACTTTTTCTGTACATTCAATTAGGATGACTCTTGTCTTTTAAATTATTTTTCTGTTTTTTTTTAGGATGACTTTATTATTTTTTCAGATTATAGAGTTGTTATTTATGCCTAAGAATAATGAATGGATTTTAGTTTTTGTTAAACTTTACCTCTAGACTCTATCTCTATTTAAAGAGCTCTAGAAGTTTAATACTCCCTCCTATCTAAAATAAGTGTCATTTTAGAGAGATGCACACTTATTAAGAAAGTTAGTGAAATGTTTGATATGTCCTTATTAATTACATGTTGAATTGCCTTCAAAATGTAATCTGTATAATTAGGATGTGAGAAAAATTAAAGGGTAATTTTGAAAATAAAATTATAAACATGCATGAAAAATCGTGAACGACACTTATTTTGAATAATTAAAATCTCTAAAACGACACTTATTTTGGATAAGAGAGAGTATCATTTTCTGATAACTTCTTGTTTCCAATTTCATAAAATAAACTTATGCTTTAACAACAACAAATTGTTATCAGAGTTTTATCTTGAGATATTTGTGAGTTTAGTGAAACCATAATGGAGGCCGACACAACATCAATAATTATTGTACCACCAGTTTTTTTATGGTGACAACTATAAAATGTGAGTTATCGGGATGACTATTCATCTTGAAGCTCTAAATCTTTGGGAGGTTGTAGAACAAGATTATGAACGCTGCATATGGTTATTGTCTCCTATATGTAGAGACGGAACGAAACAAAAATTTAGAGACAGAACAGAACAAAAATTCGAAATAGTGAGGTGTTTGGTTGTGATGGATAAAATAGATAAAACTGTATTCGTCTCGATAACAGAAATATGTTTGGTTGTAATTGACAAAACATAAAAAACAGTATCAATGACTAAATTACCCATGCAGTATAATATGATCGGAAATATGTAATTCACTGATTATTTTAAAACGAATGATTTGTATTAGAAAAAATTAACAAATAATAATAATAACAACAATAATAATAAGAAATTAATTTTGTATAATAATAATAATAAATTAATAATAATAATAATAAGATAATTAATTTCGTATAACAAAATTAATAATGATAATAATAATAATAAGTATAAAATTTATAACAATAATGA
>JANZLF010000002.1:14350404-14364572 GCA_026546835.1 Erythroxylum foetidum
CTTCTAGGTGATTCGTAAACACCTCTAGGTTTAACTTTGCAAACCGCTAACCAATCTGCCTTATCTCGTCGTAAGCTTGGAAAAGGGATGTAACAGACCTGTTTAGCTTGCACAGCTAAGACGAAAGGTTCAAATTGACGCAATCTTCGTCGGTGATTGATTTCAACTAAATTGTATTGTTTATGCACCTTTACTCCAACATTTGGAGTGGGGTCGTACCAGTCACATTTAAATATCACACATCGCTTGACTGGCAAAGCAGGGTATTCAACCTCTAGTATTTCAATAATTTTTCCATAGTAATCCATCATTTCACCCTGTATTGAAACCCCACTGTTTATTATTGACATGTTATGTCCATGACATTCTGTATGATATTCGTCAACAGATCTAGTTCTTGGATAACTTGGTTCTATTATAATAAACTCTATTTGCTGCACAATTTTACATCGTGGTTGACGAGGTTGAAAGAAACCAAGTTTTCTTGCATCTTAGTTTTAAAATTCTAATCTACTTCTTGTTCCGTTTTTAAGGATCGTGTTAATTAAGAGTGAACAAAGAGGTACTTTGTGAAGAATTTTAGATTGCCTATACATTTTGGCTTTGTTTAGTATTTATATTATTTATATTCCATATGAAGTGGAGGACAATATTGCAGATGAATATTTTAGCTAGTGATTTTTTGTTTTTATATTTAAAATATGTTAAAGGTTGAATTTTACAAGTCCTTATGAACTATATATTATTTAAAAATGCAAATTTTTTTGTCGTTTACATTTGATAATACGTATGTAATTAAGACGTACATTAATGTTTATATATATTTTTTAATGTATATATGGATGTTGCCTATGCAATGATAAGAGTTTGATTTTACCTTAAATAATATTGGTAACAAAAGAATAAATTGTTACTTTCATTGTTACAAACTTTTTGCATAAAAATATTTCACTTTATTGCCTTATAAAGACTTAAACGTGTTATAATATCTATTTAACATTGTTGTTATTGTTTGAAACTAATGTGTTGCCTTAGTTAGATCTTAAAGCAACATTTTTTATTTTGTTGCCTAATTAAAAATTTTCGTTGCCTTATATTTATTGCAGCACTACTTCTTATAATGATATGAATTATGTTGCTTTAATAAAAAGAAATGATAATTATATTTATAACTATACTTTCGCCTCTTGTCTAAAGCACTTGTTTCTGAGAGCGCAGGACACAGGCAGGGTTATAACCATTCGAGGACAGGAATGAAACGTCTTGACTTGAGTGTTGACATAAATGCACAATATGTACAATTGCCCAAAACAAGGAATGATTTACAAACAAACATCTATCCGTTCATGAAAATTCAGCATAATAGCATCCATTGCTAGCAATATGTTTTTCTTTTCTCGGGGACGACATTTGCAAAATCTTACAACCACCTCAAACTCGTAATTCCAAGCGTTTTTAATTATAAATTTATTAAACTATAATCACTAAGAGAATTAATTAGTATACAAAAATCTCTAATTCGAAAATTTATCTTTTCTGTTTATTGATCAGAAATTTAACTTGAACGTTCAAAATGTCCATATCAAATATAGTTATTCAATTTGCCTTAACATAAAATACTAACACCTTTACCCCAAAAAAAAAAAAACTAACATCAAAAGCAAACAGATCTTTTCCTACTTCCAAATTATGAACAAACGGAGCTAACACCAAGAAAAAAGGTATTTTTTTTCTTTGGTTTTGGATGAAGTAATTTCATTTTCGATCCATTGGTGGCATAAATTTGTGGCCTACAGAGTTTGTAAACATGGGAATTGAATTTGGTTTGTAGGGTTTAGATTTGTGGTGTGACTCATATATGGCTGTGAATGTGCAATGAAAATCAAGACCATGTGCAGTACGTACGAGATCTCTGCAACTTCTTCAAATGGCGGACAGTAGCAGTACCCCATTCCACACACAAAATATGGTTAGGGATGGACCACCATGATGATACGAGCCATATTTGTCAAATATAAAATAAACAAAATAATTCTGGATTTTTAAAAGTTGGAAATTAATGATCTTAAGCTGTAACTAAATAATGACAAAAACAGAGAAGTAGGTGAGAGACTGCACAAGTATGTAATGAAAGCAGTAAACACACATCCATCCTCTTAGTCCTGTTCCTCTTCCTAGCCAATAAAATAATAGAAAAGAATGTGTAAGAGCATTGCATAGTAATGCAGTAGTCCTTTAACTTTTAAGTATCATATAACTTAATTAAAATTGGTAAAATCATAGTACACAGTTAAACAAAAATAGATCATATTCAATAAAAATGTAACATATTCTTATATCATATAATAATTCCACCTCATTCGATATTGACATGACAGTTTTATATTATTTAATGTTCTTCCACTCTTTCGACAATACTTTTCAAAATTCAAAATTCGACAATATTTAATGATCAACATTGAGTTTCCATATATCTCAAGATGATGTATACCAATCTCTAACGCGACTTCCAAACTTAGGATAAAAGCTTAATATCATGCCAAAGAATTGTTAGGTGACGTGAACACATACGTCATATGGAGTAATAACCAGCACCATCTCGACACCACCTTGACTTACACATTTGTCGAAGAACATCTTTCATCAGATTAGAACAACGATTAGCATGCCATCTTCATTGGGAAGATCCTCATATAGTCCTTAATCATCGGACAGATCATGATTTTTGAAAAAAATCAACGAGAGCTTACCCTTCGAAGGCTATTTGAAACACATAGGTGATCTGAAATTCTTAAAAGAGTAGAGCCCATTTTGCAAGCCTCGTCGCCAAAATAGCCTTTAATATAATATATCTTTGATTCGAGCTGTACGTGATATCACTATAATTGAATGTGTTTTAGGTAATAACTTATCTTTTTTTATCGGAAAGACTAGCGCCAAGCACATATTCTTGATAGGTATACAGTTGAGTTTGACACCATTCATGGTTTTACCAAAGTAATTGAGTGCATTTTCTTTCTTTTCATTATCTCATTATGTGAGACTCTTAACGTCCGTGTTTGAGCTATAAGGTATAAGATTAATGGTTGATGAGTGCTTGTAACACCAGAGGGAGAAATAGGCATTATTTAATGATATTAAAAGCGTGTTGAAAGGAACTCCTACTTCATTAAATGATTGAATGTTTGACATCGCCTAACAAGAGTGAATACAAACCTTCTAATATATGCTAACCTTTCTTGTAAACTTTTATGTTCATGCAAGTTCTTTGGTTCATGCTTCTTCATGATGGTGTCGATATTAGATTAGTGAATCTTAATTCCTTGTTAATGAGTAATCAAGCCTAAAAACTTTTTGAATTATACGATGAACGTAGAATCATCTTTAACTGAATACTTATAGCATTTTGAAACTCGACGTGTCTCTCACGAGGGAACACCTTTAAGACACACTGAGTTTCAAAATGCTGCAACATATTTGATACGCGATGATTCCTATGAAAATGGCTTCAAAGTGTCATTTATAAAGTTTAGAATAATATAGAGAACAAAGAACAATTAAGGAGACATATTTAGAGTGAATTTATGTCGGTCTAAAATAGATTTAATGAAGATTAAAAGAAATTTCATTATATTTCTTTTTGTTTTCTATTTTTTCTTTAGTTTTGATGTTATGCCTATGATGATTAAGAACTAAAAATTTATGGTACTTGGATGTGATGAACTTCCCTATGAATTTTGTAATGATTTCTTTTAAGTTCAATTTATTCAACATTTTTATTGAGATTCGGTTATGTCTTCTTTACCATTCTTAAATCAATTTATGTTGGAATGTTGATTTATATTTGATTTCATAAATTTGAGATTGGGAAAATATTTATATAAATTGATCTAGCACAATTGAAAAGAGTTACAGGTGATCCCAAATATACACTAACAACAATATTCTAGTAAAAATTTCGCTGAGATGTGGGGTTTGGAAAGATTCATAAGTATATAGGCTTACTCCTAACTAATAAAGATGTTAGACTCACATAAAAAGGAGAAGAAAAGTTTTTAAGAATTGTTGGAAGATAAAATTGTTGTAATTATTATAATATAAACAAATAATTACTTTAAATAAAAACAAACTAAGATAAGAATATAAATTCAATAACAATATAATAAAATAAAGGATAATAATACAATATAATAAATAAATAATAAAATACAAATAAAAGAGGTAAAGAATATAAATAAACAAACAAACAACCAAGGAAGAAGACAAATAAATAAATAAAACAAACAAGCAACTGAAAGAGAATTATATATATATAGTCCTCGATAAGCTTTAATAAAGTCATATCATTTTTAATCACCTCGCATAATTCTTATTAGGTCTTCTTCTTTTTCTCTTATAGTCTCTAAGTACAATCTTCTTGTATCTTTTCACTTAAACGTCAAGATATCTCCTCTTAACATGTTCATCCAATCTAAGTCATGAGTAGTCTCCTTTACTTTAGGATCACCTTTTAGCCACAATTGTTGACCCTACTCCTTGAACACATTAAAAGCGAGTTATGCAGAGTTTATGAGTATTCCATCATGAATAATAAAAAAGGTTTCTTAATTAAGGGAAAAAGACCAAGTCATCTATTAACAAAGTGGCTGGATGCATGCATGCCAACCAAATTATGAGATTATTATTATAGTTTCATCTTTAATGAGTTTTTTTTCACTTTCATTCATCAATTACATAAAGAAACCAACAAAGTTAAAATATGATGACACAAAGTAGAAAGGTGGAAGAAGAGAGAAAAGATATCAAGTAATGAGAACTTGAAGTATGCCTTTCTCGTTCTCTACGGAAGGTGAAAACTAATAAGGTAGTTTATCATCAACTTACTTATTAAGTTGAAGTAGTTTAGTATTTTTCTTTCTTGACTAAGGTCTCTAAACATATCGGCGCATGAATTTCAAAGATAGAAGTAGACCTTAGGCATAGGAACCCACTCTTTTTAATGCTACATTTAAGCTACTTTGAATTGATACAGTGAACTATGTCTTCATTGATCTTGTAATTGCTTTTGGATGATGGATCCAAGTTATTTAAATTATTCTTTCTGTGAAATAACTTTTGGATCAATATTCATCTCCAAATTGGATGCCAACCTATGGTCCAAAGAGTTACATTATAAGTACTCAGTCTTAGTCCTACTTAATTTAAAACGCTTTGACTCTAATGTATCCATGTAAAGTTCTAACTTGACATTGACACCTTCTTTTATTTTATCCACTAAAAAAATATTATCAGTAAACAACATATACCAAGTCACATCAGCTTAGATATTCTTAGTGAATTAATATGACAGTGCATTGTAACGTTAGTTAAAATAAACTAGATTACTACTATAGTAGTGGTGAGTCTATGTCAATCCCATAGAGAGTCGGTGTAAAGTTGTTGAAATAAAATTAATCAGTGTTTAGGTTTAAGGGGTTTTGATTTTAGAAATAAGAAAATAAAATAAAGTTAAACTAACTAACAAAAGCAATTTAAAGAAAACATGTAAAAAAAGATAAAAATGGGGAATTCAATAGGGACCCAGTTCTTTGGTTCAATCTCAGCTTACATCATAATTAAACATATTTCATTGATTTGTTGTTCTCATATCTCTCCTAGCAATTATTAATCATAGGTTAATAATTAATACGAGTTTTCCCTTAAGTATTGTTTAATTAAGATACAATTGTTAATTAAACTTAACTACTAAATAACTTAGGATAAGATCTCTAGATTCAATTAGGTAGGAGTATTACGAATTATGAAAACTGATTAATCAAGACAACAATCACATACGATATGTCATGTAACCTACATTAAGTTATTTTTAATGATTATGAATCATTAGTTACTACATAAGAATTTTAAATATAATATATACAGATTATATCAAAATTCTTGCAATGGGTTTGCAAATAAACGATCCAATGAATGTATTAAAATTATCTTTTCATAATGCCCAAATTTATACACATCGAATAAGATAAACAATTTCTAAAGAGGGAAAGAATTAACAAAAATAGTGAAAGAATGCTTAATTGGGATTTCTATGTCGATATCGCCTCTGAACTGGTATGGGGAAGTTACCCCTCCATGGGTCTCTCATGGTTAAGAGCTTTGCCTCTTCTCTTCGTGCTCTCCCGAAACTCCTGAAGAGAAATTTGGGTCAACCCCTAGAATGTTCCCTCAGCCAAAGACCACCTTTTGTTCTCCCGCTACTGTTATTCTTTTTTCCCTTAAAACCTACGATGTTCTATGGTTTTATTTAAAGCCAACCTTCCAAAACCTCATTACTTCTGCGTTTTATCTTTTGCCACTGTGCATTTTTAGCTCTTGCCTATGAAAATGTTCTATCCATCCCAACAATAGTGTTTTCTTCATTCCAGCTTGCTACTGTATTTTCCTTTTGGTTACTATGTTTTGTTCTCTTTGCTCTACTACTACATGTCGTCATTTCCTGCTGGAGTGAAATTCTGCGTTGTTTACGTTTTGGCGTGCTTTTGCATTTTGCTTTGCTTCAACATGGCTGTGTGTTATTGTTTGGTTACCTGTTGCTTCCCTTGGTTGCTTTCCATTATGCTACCGTTTCATGCTTCATCTTTTCCCTGTTGCTTGTTTACGTCGTTTTGGTTTTTTCTTTAGTGACATTTAGCTCCTAGCTTGGTTGCTCATTTGCTTGGCCACCTTTGTTTTACTAGCCATTAAATTCACATAATTGCATGCAAACATACAATTTCCATGTATAACTCTTGCACTTCTTTGCCATACACAACTTTGATTTTTCTTGTTTGAGTTTTCATTTTTCTTGTCTTCTTCATGTATTTTAGTTTTCTTCTTCTTGCTTTATGAAGACAAGTAAAAATTAATTTTTAAAAAATGACCTAAAGATCGTGCTTTCGACTCACTTTAACTTCCTTGCTTCTGAGTTGTGCCTAAAATCACATATGAGTCAAATTTAGTATCTTAAGTAAATTTATAGTAATAACCACTAAGTATTATGGAATAAATTCATAACCAATTAAGCACCTATCATAATCCGTCACAACTACAAGTAGGAAGGGGCTCAACGAGAATCCCTAGTATGGCTCGATATCGATTGAGAAATGCTTTGTATATCCTCATGTCATCCTTACTCTAGTCTTAACACCTTCATACATATCCATAATAACTTGTATATGTGTCATAGAAAGTCCCTTAACTTCTAAACACCTTAATATAACTTCCATAGGTATCCTATCATAAGTCTTCTCTAAGCCAATAAAAACTATATACAAGTCTTGTTGTCTTTCCCTGTAATATTCTATTAATCTTTTGAGAAGATGTATAACTTTTGTTTTAAACCACTAAAAACAAATTGGTTCTCTTAGATAGCTATATCCTTTCTCACTTTCTTCTCAATTACCCTCTCATATAACTTCATGATGTGACTAAGTAATTTGATAGCTCATTATTTATTACAACTTTGGATGTCCCTTTTGTTTTTGTATAGAGGAATTAATGTACTTAGTCTTCACTGATTTGACATTTTGTCAGACATAAAGATCATATGAAAAAGCTTGAATAACTAAGTAAGACCTCTTCTCTTAGGCTCTTCCACACCTCTATGGGAAGATCATTAGGTCTTACTGCCCTTCCATTCTTCATCTCCCTTAATCCACCTTTAATTTTTTTCTTTTGTGATTTATCAGTAATAAGTGAAATTATGATATTTCTCAGATGTCCTAATATCCCCTAAGATGTTATCTTCTCCACCTTCAATGAAAAAGCTACAAAAGTATCAGTACTATCTTTTCTTGAAGTACGCTTCATCCACGAGCACGGGTCTTACTTCATCCTTTATATAATGATTTTGATCTAAATCCCTCACTATTACCTACTTAAATATATCTCTTTCTCCATATTTTGTTTCCTATTGTCGGTATAATTTCTCATAATCTCTACTTTTTGCTTCTAAGACTATCTTTTATACCTCTTTCTTTGTCATATTGTAACTTTCTTTGTCAATTACCTTCTCTACATCTATGATGTTATCCATTAGAGCTTTATAGGCAAACCTCTTGATATTTACCTTTTTTGTACATCTTTATTCCGCCACCACAATGCCATCATATTACCCTTAGGCCTTTTAGAAACTTTCAAGATCTCTTTAGCCATATTCCTTAAAAGAGCTGGTACTTTCTCCCACATTTATTAACATTTCCTTCCAGCTTTTATTCTTTTTTGGATATTACTCTATTCCTAAGTTGTATTGTAATATCTACTTTTAGATTCCACCATCTAACTTTAGTACACCTTCGATGACTTCTCTTCTTTCTCCAACCCATAATTATAAGATCTATAACTAACAATTTATGCTAAGTTGCCAAACATGAATTAGGTATGAGTTTGCAATCCTTGCAACTAAGTGGATCACTCTAACTTAAGAGAAAGTAGTCATTTTGAGTTTTCATGGTTTTTCTCCTCAAAGTCAACCGATGGTCCTCTTTTAAAAAAATAGTTAGCTACCATCGAATGAAACATTACTAGTTCTACTGTCATTTTAATCTGTGTACGTGAAACTCCCATGAGCCTATGAGTACCCATTCGATGTTGCCCCTATGTAGCCATTAAAATCTCCTTCTAAAATAACTTTCTCATTAGGAGAAATCTACTAAATCACCTAATCTAGCTCTTCTATAATAAAGTCAAATCTAATAAAGGAATTTATAAATTAGGTAATGCAATTCCAATAGTTTTAATTGGAAAGATATTTTGATTAATCAAACTATGATTAGTTATTAATAATTTTGTGAGAGAAATTTTTATTATCCAATGAACTTTAGGTTAAATTAATGCGTTAAGTCTTATATATAGGAGAAGTCCTAGAAGGTTTCACTATTCAGGTATTCATGTTTTTATTAGTTGTTTTTTATTAGTTATTTCTTAGTTTAATCTTCATTTTAGTTAGTAAATTGTGTTGATTTGTTTCAGTTTATTGCTTTAAATTTGAATTTGATTAATCACTATTGTCATAATTTAACAGTTAGATAATAAGAAAATAGTTATTATTGGTGCTCATAGTCTTTATATAATTGATACTTGATACTCCATAACTTATACTGAAGTAGTGATTGATGCACTTGCTTGGAAAGATTTATAGGGTAGGAGATCAAATATACATTACTAAATTTTTAGTGCTGTTGTTGGGGAGTAGGATATTAGGAACACTTAATTTTAATCAATCTAGCTATTGTTTTCTTTTGCATTTGTTTTATTTACATTTCTTTTTATGCTTATTTTTTTTATGTAGAGTTCTCTTTCTTGATTTTATGTTTGTGGCTTATTTTTATGATTTGTTAATTGCTATAGTTACCAAACATAATGGAAGGATGAAAAGGAAATTATTCTCTGACTTATAGTATGCCATCATTTAAGGAGATATTGGAAACCTAGGATAAAAATGATGAATTAAAAATAACAAAAACAACGCCCCAATAGAAATATCGTCGAGATGCAAAATTTTGCGAGGTTCAAAAGTACGCAACCTTATCTCTAACTAATAAAGAGGTTATTTTTGATACACCTAAAATATATTTTTGAAAATAATTGGAAGAAAACAATAGCCAAATACAAAAACAAAAATTTGTATAACTAAAAATAAAAAATATAATATAATATAATATAATATAATGAAAAGTAAAGTAAATAAATAAATAAACAGAGAAGAAAGAAATAAATAAGTAACTGAAAGGAGAAAAGAATAAATAAATAAATAAAATAACTAAATTGATGGGAAAGTTTCAAATCTCTATGTAGGGTTCTTTACTTGTACCCTAGTTAGCCAAAGTTTCTTATTAAGGACTAAGTCCCCGGTAGCTTCTAGTAGAGTCATATTGTTCCTAATCACCTCCTCTTAATTCTTTTTAGGTCTTCCTCTTCTTCTGTTACAATCTCTAAGCACAATCTTCTCACATCTTCTTACTGGAGTATTAGGATGTCTCCTCTTAATATGTCTGAACCACCTAAACTTTGTCTTCCTTAATTTATTATCAATGTTAGCCACCCCCAATATATCTCTTACTACTATATTCCTAATCTTATCTCTTATTGTATGAATTGAATTAGAATAATCGAAAAATATATATGCAATCCTAGAGATATGTTAACATAATTCCTTCAAATTAGAGTCAAATATAATAGAGGAATTCATAAATTGGGTAATACAATTCTAAGGGTTATAATTTAAAAGAGACTTTGATTACTCAAATCAGGATTAGTTGTTAATAATCTTGAGAAAAATATTTGCATCATTGATGAATTTTCATGGTTCAATAAACTTTAGTTTAAATTTATATGTTAAGTCTTATATTTAGGAGAAGTCCTTGGGGAATTCACTATCTTAGTATTGCTGTTTTTATTGATTGTTTCTTGGTTTAATTTTTTTTTAGTTTGTCAACTATGTTAACTTGTTTTAGTTCATTGCTTTGAATTTGAATTTTACCAATCACCATTGTTAAAATTTATTAGTTAAATAATAAAAAAAAATTTAATACTAGTACCGTAGTCTTTATAGGATTGAAACTTTGCATTCCATAACCTATACTATAGAATTGATAGGTGCATTTACTTAGAAAGAGTTATATGATATGAGATTGAATATATGCTACAAACTATTTATAAAAGTTAATGCTTTATGACCAATCATCGCATCCATTCTGATTTCAGTGATGGCAAAAGGAAAGTAATGTTTAGGGAACTCATTGTTAAGAGCTCTAAAATTAATAAATATGCAAAAGTGACCATTATCTTTACAAGGAAGATGTTTGAGATCTAAGTTGGATATTTGACTTCCCAAATGAAATTCAATTTTATAAGCTTCTTAATTTACACCCTTGATTTGTGGTGTTAGCTTTAATTAGAATCAACTTTATGCTTGTTTGATGAGCCTTTTTTCTTTCTTAATAATGTGATGCACTACAACTTTAGAATCTAGTTTTAGCATCTCCTTATAGGTACAAGTAAAAACATATCTTTACTTCATCAATAGGCTTTGTAAGTTTCTTGTTCTTTTCTAGATAAATTCACATTCATGAAGATTAGATAAGACTATTCGGTGATAATAAGATTGATATTCTTTTAATTCATCAATAGTTGCCCAATTTACTTTTTTCTAAGGAAAGATGAGCATCATCAATACTTCCTTCTTCTTGAATCATTGCCACTAAAATCTTAAACAAAAATACGATTGCAATGCATCATTTTCTGTAAGAATTTATCTTCATCTTATGAAGATGTTAATTTATTTTTGACTATGATTATATGGACCTTTCCTTTTAAAATTGTGTCCACCTTCACTTTTTATTTAATGTTGACTCTTCATGTTAGATGACACTTTAAGTTATACTAATTTGGAAGAAAAATTAACCCTAACTACCTTTTTGGGTTTCACTTTCCTCCGAACATTCTTGACTCTCAGTCATGTATAAATGAAAGTGCAATTTTCCTTTTGAGTAAAAGCACACCTTATTTCTTCACTCTATTATTTTTTTCTTTTTGTTCATGTATAAATCTTTATACTGATGGCCTTTTTAGACAATGAAAGATTGACATCCTTATTGATTTCTTTTGATTACCTAGATCCTTTTTTTTAGCATATACATGGCAACTTAAATTATTTTGCATCTTTAGACATAAGGTAGTTTTTGTGTCACACACTAAGCTTAATATGGAAGCTTAATCTTCTCCTTCCACACTTTTTTTACTAAAGAGTTAAACCTTTTTGTTCCTCTATATCTTTTATCTTTAACTTTTGTTTAAGGAGTAAACCAAAATTTGAGTTTTCTTTTGCCTCTAGGCTAGTGTTATTCTCTCCTTTCTCATGCCTTACTATTTATTTTCCCTCTGAATTGAGTGTATGCCATTCAATGATGATATTCCCTTTTCCTTTTAGCTAAAAACTTAGCATTCCTTCACTTTGGTTTCTTTGAGGTAGAATTTTTCATCAACAAAGTAAGATTTGGCTATATTGAAGGGTCAGTGTCTATATCACCCTTTCCCAATCTACCATCTTTATATTATATAAGGCATAGATGAAGCATAAAAGAAACTACTCCATATTCCACACAACTATATACATCCTAAAAGTATGTCATAAGTTGTTCTTGCATTTATCAAATGGAATAATGTTTCTAATCATATATCTTTGATAAGAAGGTCAATTTGGATATTTTTAGTGCCCTTTTTCTCCTAATTTAAAACCTCAAATCATCAATTAGTTAAGCATAAGCTCATTTACAAACATGGATGATTCTTTCATAACTCTTAGTGTTAAAATGTTAATTGTAGGGCCATCATTGACCATAATATGATTGATTTTTGCCTCTCAAGTTATTTCATAAACAAAAAAGCAGGTAACTTCATAGCTTGGAACTTAATAGGAAATCTTCATTAAAGAAGCAAAGTCTTTGGAAATGATTTTCATTATTCATTTTGTAATCATATACCTATCTTTGTTATGTCACATTGACTTTACTATTTTTTTACCCTCATTATCAATGTAATAACACAAGGAAAAATGATAGTCTTATCTATGTCATTTCCTTGGTATGAACATATTCAAAATGACTAGACTTGCCTACTTTGTTCTCTGAATTTGATGCTGGATCTCTTATTATAGCTTTACGATTCTTCTTGGTCTTCTTTATCGATCTCATTCTATTAGGTACTAATTTGATGTTAAGGAATTTATTCTTATGGCATCTCTTCTGAGTGACAAAATCTTACCCTTCTTTCAAACCATCATTTTTGTAGGCTTGCAACTTTAAAGGTTTGAGTAATCATGTTAGTTTACTATTCTCAGTTAGCCTTTCTATTACTTTTATATGAATAAAGGATTTGAATGTCATCGTTGAATTCACATAAGATGATTTCATAAACGACCCTATAATATTTGTCAAGTTGGAATTTACAACTTCATTTTAGCAGAAAATTACTCTATTCCTTTACAACTCGATGATTTTTCTTAAAAATAAAGCATTTTTTGCATAATGACTAATTAATCAATGGTATTTGTAGTGCCTCTAATCATTCACCTTATTTTCCTCCTTCGTTTTTTTTTTGTTTCAGGAAATTTAATGAGTTAAGCTCTAAGGAGATTTTGGGCACCTTAGCTTCTAATAAGAGATACCCACATGGTATCCTACAGACCTTGTCTACACCGAGAGAGATTAATGGCTCGGAGCTTCCACTCTCTGCACATGTATCAGATGTGATCCGTAATGGTACCTGGAGCTGGAGTGAGGTCTCTTTGGACCTAATTAGACATCTGGCCCCTCCTTCTTTTTCCCCCAATTCTTCCTTACCAGACTGTCTGGAATGGTTAGCTAGCCAAACAAAGTGTTACACCAATAAGTCAGCCTACCACTTCTTGCGTCCTCCTTTACCAGAGGTCCCTTGGTACAAACTAGTTTGGGCCAACTCTAGTTTACCTCGATGCTCCTTTACTTTATGGCTTGCTTTCTTGCAGAAGCTTTCAACCTGGGATAGCCTTACCTTTCTCTATATTCCTAATCACTGTTCTTTTTGCCTTTCCGCTAATGAATCTATAGACCACCTCTTTTTTGTCTGCCCTTTTTCTAAAGCTATTTGGGACCACAGTCTTTCCCATTTTCACTTTCCCAGTTTCTATCTTTCTAACTTTCCACTATTCTTTCATGGTTCCTAACCGTTCCTAATTCCAGAGCTTCATTCATTACTCTCTTCCCTCTACTGCTTTCCACCGCTGTTTACCACATTTGGACCAAACGCAATGCCAGAACCTTCAGGAATGAAGCCTTGGATGAGGAGCGCGTGATTGCAGGAGTTATCTTCCACGTTAGGGAACTGCTCAGCCTAAATACCGAGAGGAGGTAATTTGATTTGACTTGGTTTCCCCTTCCTTTTTACAGGGTTTTGTTCAAGTCTTTTCAGGTTATAGCTTCGAGGTTTTCTTCGGAGTGTCCTTGCTTGCCATGCCTACCCTTGAAGGTGCAGAGTAGTTCCTTCTTGGTGGCAGTATTCATCTTGGCCAGTCTGAGGCCATGGCTATGCAGTTCTTTTATCTCAGTTTGTCTATGCTTGCTAACTTAGGGTTGGAGTATCTCAGTTAGGCT
>JANZLF010000002.1:14380747-14398901 GCA_026546835.1 Erythroxylum foetidum
TCGATCGTAGCACTTCCGAACTGTGGGATATGCGTCGGAACGACCCACAGGCGTCCCGGTGTGTACCCTACAGTGAGAGGGCGCTACATTTGTAAAGATAGGAAACCAAAGTTCTATCAAGATAGTCAATATGGGTGATATCTAAGTTTAGACAAACATTGGGTTCTTACTAACCTTAATAGATGTACGACACATCCCTGATCTAATCCTAAATTAGTTATCGATAAATGTGTTAGATCAAGAAGGTTTTTAGTAAACTTTTAGTAATAGGAAGTGGAAACTATCCAAAGGCACAATAATAGTTTCCTAAAGAGAGTTATGTTATTCACTATATAAGACACACTTAAAGTTGTGTAGTAATGGAGAAGTATACATAGCCAAAGAGGAATCTTCACTAAATCTATGGCATCGATGATTAGGGCACATAAATGAGAAGGGGATAAATTTGCTAGCTAGAAAATCCTTTATCCTAGTTAAGTACCCACAACTTGCGATCATTACTTAGCTAGAAAGCAATATAGAGTATCTTTCAAGAGAAGATCTACAAGGAAGTCAGAGTTGTTAAAGTTGGTGCATTTAGATGTTCATGCTCCTATTGAAGAGGAGTCACTAAGAGGTAACAAATTTTTTGTTCCCTTCATTAATGATGCTTTAATAGACTTAAGCATACATGTTGAACTCTAAGAGTCAAGTGTTTGAAACTTTCAAGAAATTTCATGTTATGGTAGGAAACGAAGTTGAAATGCCTGCAAATAGACAACAGAGGAGAGTATATTTCTAATATGTTTGAAGAATATTGTATGTTAAATGGAATCAGACATGAGAAAAGCAAACCAGGGACTCCACAGCATAATGGGGTTGTTAAAAAGAACAAACCATTATAGAGAAGGTTCTTTGTATGCCCGTAATGTCTATATTGTTAAAGACATTTTTGGAAGAAGTTGTTTGAACAGCGGTCTACATGATAAATCAATCTTCCTTAGTTCCATTATATTTTTGGATTCTCAAGAAAGCATGGACTAACAAGGATCCTATATATCATGATTTGATTAGTTGTAAGATGTTTAGAAACATACCCAAAGATTAGATAAAGAAGTTTGATTCAAAGTCCCTATCTTACATCTTTTTTAGATATTGTAGTGATCAATTTGCTTCAGATTTTATGACCTAGAGAAGCAAAAAGTAGTTCAAAGTTGAGATGTTATATTCCAAAAGTAGGAGAGAGGTGTTGATTTTCTGAGTGGAGATAAATCATCACAGTGAAACTCATCAAATGGCATAGTTAGCTCTTAACTAATTTCCTTAACTATTGAGCAATCTACAAGTGAAAAAAGATGATGTTGGAACCCGATCTCAGAACCAGACCCCAACCAGAAAACAGAATCACATATCGAAAACGAATCGAATTCTTAATGAGCCATAGAAAAATCAAAAGGCTCAGATTTACAAAATTTCATAAATAAAGAAACAAAACGGATCAATCAACCACAAATGTTGGATCTCGTTTTTGAAACCCAACCTCGGAATCATAACTCGAACACATGTACAAAACGTGAGCAAACTTATACTTGGCAAAAGCGAAACGAATTGGCTCGGAATCAAAGCAATCATATCGCTGAAGGACAAAACCTTAACTCTGACATCCGAAAACAAATATTTTGGAAACATCGCGTTGGAAACCATAAGACTAAACCAATCCGAAATCGGTATAATTTTTTTTTGTTTCATTCTTTTCATCTTATACAAATCAAAACAATATAGTTTCCCTTTTGGAAATTTACCCTCAATCAAAACCCAATTCATATAATTCTCCATAATCATGTAATATCTCAATCTCATCTTTAACAATTCTTATTCTTGTTCTTATTCTTTCTTTGCCAAAAGACACTTAATACACATATCTATATTCCCACAATTCATACATAATTAAGCACTTCAATATTCCCAATCAATCAACATCATCGGACCTCCTGTTTGGAATCGAAACGCAATCTATCATAAGCATTACAAAAATCATAATTCACTTTTCCATTCTATATACAAATCCATAAATCAATTTCATCATGATATATATGCTTACAAAATCTTAATGGCATTCCAAGTCATGTGACAACATCAATATCAAAATCCAAAATGCACAAAATGCAAAAATCCCAAAATTGCTCAACATGTCTGAGATCTAAATCTTACAACAAATTAACTTAAAAGCCAATCATATACATAACGAACGGACGTCTTGACTTTCTTTCATCTGATCTCCTTCTTGATACCTGGAGCAGGGATGAAAGAGGGTGAGCTTTACAGCTCGTGAATAACATGTTTATAATAGAAAAATAAGCAAAAGCTATTTTCAAAAATCATTGTCATTTAATAAAATTTCACGATTGAAACATCAAATGCTTAATTCTCCAAAATCTCAATTTTTAAAAAATTCACGAACAATTTCAAATCATGTATGCATCAAACTTATAACACAAAATAAGCACATAACATATCAAAAATTGGTTTGGGTCGGTTCAAAAAACAGAACGTACTACACATTTCCGCATAGCGGTCCTGTGTGGCCGTGAACAGAATGTACTACACCTTCCCGTATAGAGGTCCAGTGTAGCCGTGAACTTATGGGAGTCCTTAACGGAGCTCCAATGCCACTAGCGGGCAGGCGGATGAAGCCTTTTTGACAAATACACTTGACAATTTATAGGACCTAACCAAACCCACATAACAGATATTTCACACATGAAAATCGAACTGCCCAAAGGCACCTTTCAAAAACTTAATTCTCATAATCATGTCATAATCAACCAAATTTCTATTCACAATTTCCACAATTTCAAATTCACATAGCTATCAAAATCATATAACAATTCTTCAATCATTCAAAATCAAAAAATGCAACACTTTAGCAACATTATCAAATCATTCAAATCATTCGTAAACAAAAGTTTGAAAACATTTTGCTTTCTTGATTTTTCGAAAACACATAAATAGCTTATAATTCAAATTATAAACATGGTACCCACCTCATATCCATGCTTAAATACTTGTCCAAAGCCTCTCTTTCTCCATTGCCTCTCTTAATATCCCTTCCTCTAAAGCAAAATCCCTAATTCATAGAAATCCAAAATTGAACAATTCATACCATGCAATCACCAAAATTGATCTAATAAAACTCAAACCCATACAATTATCAAGCTATCTAAACCAAAATCTTTTCAAAAGTCAACAAATCAAAAATTTCTCTTACCTTAAACCTTCACCAAATGAGGAATTTCTTAGCTCATATAGGAGCTTTCACCTTCTTCTTTATTTTTCCTCTTTGAATCATCTCAAAAATCTTTCTTGAAAACTTATAAAAATCGAGACCTAGCTTCTTTTCTTCTTTCTCTTTTCTCTCCACCGAATACACTCTTCCTTCTTTCCTTATTCTTTTGTTTCTTTTCTTTCTTTCAATTTCGTGCTTCATTTCATCTTATACAAAGACTCACAAGTTGTAATTTACCAACTTGTCATTAATGAATAAGAAAAGACCCTTATGCCCTTTCTTATAAGCTTTGAAACTTAAAAGTTTTAGTATTCTTCCAATTTTGCCCCTCATGTATTTTTAACACTTTTATTCAATTTAATCCAATCAACCTATGCCATATGATCTAACTCAAATTAACATGTCAATAACTCACATTAACATGCTAATTAAGTCCTAAAAATCATAAAATAAATCCAAGTCTCAAAATATCATTAAATCACGATTAACTTAGGGCATTTTTCTAATCGTCAAATTGAAGGAATTTGCTAAAACTTCCTTTTAGAGAAATGTTCCTCATTGTCTCAATTTCATAATGACACCAAAATCATTCAATTTGGTTTAATAGTCCAAAAGTTATACTCCAAACATTTTCGTGTTATTCTTATGCTAAAATATTTTCCTGCGATTTACTTCCATCCAAAAATTGATAGTCTTAGAGACTAAATTAAAATTAAATTCCATCAGAACATTTGTAGCTCTATCTCTCTAGTTTAGTCCAAATTAAGAATCATCAAATTCGGATGACTAGAGCAAAAGTTATGGCTAAAATACTTTCAACTCTTACTAATCTAAGACTGAACATTAAACCCAACTTCAATTCAGAAATTGAAGATCCTAGAGTCCGAATTAAAATTTAGTCCCTTCATATAACTTATAATGACATGTCTCTAGTTTATTTAGGAACAAAAATTAACTCAATTGGATCTCTACAAATCAAGAAATCACCAAAAGGCTGAAACATGTTCAGAAAAATATCTAACTCAAACTCTTTAATCAATCCTCTCAATTTGATTCAATCAATCTTTTTCAAATAAATCTCAAAAATCCGCAATTTTCATGGAGAGGTAGAGGAATGTCTTAGGAATCCAACGCTTCAAAAATTAAGTCAATCGGATGTCAGACGAAAAAGATATAAGCAAAAGAAAGAAAGAGTGTCGGATCGGGTTGGGCAAAAGGGCCCGCTCGCGATCACGAGCGCTCGGGCTAGTGCCTCACGAGGTTCACCCTCAAGAGGTGCTCGCACTCGCGAGGACGCCTGAAATCCAATTTTTCATTTTTTTTCATTTTTTTCAAAATTCTCAACTTTTACATGAATATCTTTTGACTCAAGAGTCCAAAATTTACAAACTTGGTATCAATAGAAAGCTGAAGGAAATTTCTACACTTTCCATGAAGAACTTAAAAGTCAAAATAATTTCTAAAGGGGTCAAAAACTACTTCAAACTTTCTGTCTATTTAATGTCTCCCTAAACAATAACTCAACTTCAAAAATTTCTATCTTTCGGCTCTAAGGTCTAAAAATGTCATACTTTATATCAATGAAAAGATAAAAATGCAAACCACAACTTTCATGAAGGACAGAAAAATTAATTTGGCCTCTAAGGGAGTCAAAAAGCTACTCAAAGTTTCTATCCACTAATGATCATGCCAAACAGTAACAAAAACTTGTAAAAATCGTAATTTCCTATTATATTGCCCAAAAATTCCATACTTTTAATCAATGGAAACCTGAAAACACAATCTCTAACTTTCATGAAGAACTTAAAAGCAATTTCAACCTCTAACTAGGTCAAATTTCACTTCAAAGTTTCTGCCCCTAACATTTACCCTAAACAACATCAAAACTTCAAATTTTCACATCTTTTAATTCCTATATCCACAAATGACATATTACACATCATTGAAAAGATATAAACTTCCTCTACAACTTTCAATAAAGCTACTTGATCCAATTCAAACCACATCAGTACAAAAATTTGCCTCAAAGCATAGTACACACAAACTTCTCCTTAATAGCATTTTTAAAAACAAAGCAAAATAACCTTAACTTCGAAAGATCATAACTTTCAATCCCGATACCAAAAAATATCATACTTCCTAGCGATAGAAAGTTATCAACAGAAACTACAACTTTCATGAAGATCATTTTATCAAAATTCTTCCAGATCAACCCAGAAAAATTCATGAAAGTTTTAGCTTACAAATCACTTTCTGCTACTATTCATCCCAAACAAATTTTAGACTTTCAATTCTCTAAAAACTAACAATTTCACTATTCATTTCTTACTTTTCAATTCCATTTAAAGTAATTTATTTACTAAAAATTTCATAGCACCCTCAAAGTCATCAAAAACCCAAAATTATTTTTTTTTACTCTTCCACAATTTTCTTACACAACTTACAAAATAACACAATTATGCACAATGGAAAAAAATCTTTGAATTCTCATGCATCTTTCAATTTATCAAAGTCTCACATATTCATACTTTTCATTAGGAGACATATCATATTTCCTCACGCATTTTCAAATATTCACCACCCCTTTTCTCATTTAATTTCATTTTATAATTCAAAATTTCAAGAAAGGTTCGGGATCCAACAAAATACTACTTGAATACTCAACAGTTTCCTTATTCTTTCAAGACAACATACTACTTGCAGTTGCAAAAAAAGAAAAAAATTACATTTCAAATTTTATTTGTTACTATGTCTCCATATTTGTTTTACTTACATATGACACCCAAGTCATAATATCATATAGGACCTACAAAATAAAGATATAAACACAAAAAATAGGCTTATGATCAATTTGCATTATGCAAATAAATTACTACATATATTTACTTCTTGCGAAGAAGACCCATACTCGAATGCACATAAGATGTTTGATATATTTTTTGACATAAACAGACCCTCATCTCTTTTACAAATGCTAATTACCTACAAGAAGCCTTCAATTTGAATATGGATTAAGATCTTTTATAATAATGGTATTGTTAAAAAATAATAATTGAAATGCTTACTTTTCTTTTGATGCATTCAAAAAATGTTTACCAATGTTAAGCTTAGCATTTGATATCTATAACTTCATCTTCTCATCACGATTGGGGCAATCAATATTAAAAATATGAATTATATATAAATTACAATATTAATTTTAATTGAATAAAATTAAAATATCACATGTAACAACAAATATATATTAAAATTATTTTACCATTAAACATAATGCTTTCTCTTAACAAATTGAGAATAAATCGTTTTAGCTCTGCTAAATTATCAAAACAATAAAAAATAACATCCTTGAATCTATTAATGAAACTTTGACACTCTTCCTATGTCAAATATATAACAGGTGCATAAGCAACAAAAGCTACATATATTTTATTTCTACTGATATTTGTTTATCCTATTACAAAATCATCAGACAAATATTTAATTAGTAACTTAAAAGCACTTGAGAAGAGAGTTTATCTGCTCAAAAGTTGCTTTCAACAAAGAAGTTAGGGTGATTTACTTCACTTACAGAATTTTGATCAATTATGTATCAATATAGTAGCAATACCTTTGATTAGATCTAACAATAGATCACTGAGAACAAATTAAGGTTTATTGATGAGAAGGTTAAAATGCTTAAGTATGATTTGATTGAGTGAGTAATTGCAAATGGTAGATTACATGATGACATAGTGGATTTTAAATTCGATTTTGAACGATTTGGTAGACGTATTAATGTATATTACATATGCTTAGGAGCTTGGAATGAAATATGTGATAAATTATGGGATGAGTTGATAGAGTTAGATCCTCGACCACATTTTAGTTATGGACTAATATAAGTAGATTAAAGAAGTAAATGCTATTCTTGATGGAATTGTATGAAGGATATGATTAAATGAGAAATAAACAGTAGTGCATAATTATTTAACTACTATATTAACAAAGATTATTAAATGATATTGAGGGTAAAAGCTTAAATATAGGTTCAAACAAGTTTTGAAGGCCTGAGATAAGTGATTAAGATGAATATATAATAAGTAATTAAATTGTCATAAAATCATTCATCAAAAAGGGATAAAAAGAAGTTTTTTAGTTAAAAAAAGACAAAGGTCACTGTGATTATTGTGATCAAGATGACCACACACAAAAATTTACTATTTTAAGCTGGTGAGGTTGGTAGTTAATATTAACATTGCAAAGCTTACCATTTGAAGAGGAAGTAGAAGGAGAAATTTCCAAGCTAAAATAACTCAATTTCAGAGTAGAAGACATCATGAGCTTGCTTAAGGGAAAGGGAGGGATTGTGCAACACTAATAACGCAAAAATAGTGGAGAGATAGCTATTTCTTTTGTTGGCAAACCTAATAGTTTCTATTTTTCAGTTTTTAGATGCAAGATCTTAGATCATTGATACAAAAATTATAATTAGCCCTAACCTACATGTTTGTCAAAACTTAATCAATCTTGACAAAGCTTTCTTGATTTACTTACTTGGTGGAATAACCAACATGTAGATAAAGCTAGAAATTACATATAGACATCATTACATATCCAACAAGATAGACAACGTTTTTTGACAGAAAAATTGGGGCTATACATTGTAAAAGGTTGTGTCTAATAAGAGAGTAGCAGAAATTACATATAGACAACATTACATATCCATCAAGACATGAATAGCATATGACAATTTCAATTTTTGAGATGGAGTAATGAGTAAAAGTAGTTTATAGAGCAAGAATGGTTGTGGAAAAAAATTAAATCATCTCCAACCCATTTAAATTACACATATGAACATCGTCAACTATACACCATTCTCACATTGTCAACTACATTCAGTCCATAACCTAAAAAAAATTGAGAAATTATAATCAATAAAAGAGACAATAAAGAATGATGTGAAATGTTTACTACAGCTACTGATTTACTTGGTGTAAACATAGACAACAATGCGACAGTTTGTAGCTAGTGTGCTGGTCTAAGAGCACTCTGTCACCCAAAGAGGATCGAAGAAAAGGTGTGCTACATGAAATCCCAACTTGAAAGGATAACAATTTGAATGGGTAATTTAGGGTTTTAACTCTTTTCTTTTAAGTTTCTTAAATTTCCTAATTTTAATTAATATGTTTAATTAACTCTTATGTGTATAATTTAATATTGCTATAATCTCACGTGTTTAGGATTTCGATGTTTAGGATTTCTATCTTATATGGGTTGTCACATCAATAACATTAACAGAGATATTAATGTTGGGCTAGATTTTAAAAAATTGAAAGTTTAAGTATTTAATTGTCACTTTTTGAAGTTTAGGCTATAAATGAAATTTTTAGTAATGTTTGGAATTTTTGTAATTTAACATTTTTTATCCTTACAGATTTATGTATCTTATACTCTCTTTTTTTTATATTGACAAAAAGGGAGAGAGAATGGTGATATTGAAATCTTATCATTATATGATACGTGAATTAAGAGGGAATATATATCACATATTGCTTTACTATAAGAGAGACTTACTCAAATTCATTTATTTTCTCCAATATTAACAAATGCTTTATATATTAGGACTCTCATTACTTGATCATTTCATATAAGGCACAATATATAAATCCTTTCATAATTAAAAAATTATTTTAATTTTAAAGAAAATCTTTTGTTCTTTAAATAAACTTTTGGAGAAATTTGAGATAGTTTTTTCATGTTTTTATTAAAGTAACATACTTTGATTTTTGAAAGAACTTGAGAATTCTTCAAAAACTTATTTCAGGAAGTTAGGCCAACCAATATGGTGATTTAGGTGACTAATATTAGGATTTGGATAGATTAATAGACTAGTATAGTTATGTAATTGATTGGTGTCTATTAAAAATGTATACCAATAGTTTATGACCAGATTGGTCAACTAAAATATTAAAATATCAACCAATATAAAGAATAGTCGATCAGTACTATACTGCTATTGTTAGTTATTATAATGACTACTTTTGTTATGATGACTATTCTAGGTTATTTTGCATATATATATATATATATATATATACTAGATAGTTTCTAAGAGTCTCATAAGACTAGATAATGCATATTTGAATTACATAACACATATTGATCCTTTATTAATTGATGTGAGCAAGAAAAGGATTTTTTAAAAATTGTATACTTCTTATAATTAAGGAAATTGCTTAGAATACAATTTGTGAAGGTTAATCTTAACTTTGAATAAGATTTTTAAAAGTTACTCTTCACCTCTGGTAAAATAAGACAATTGTAAAGAGAAGATGTATAACGTCTTTTCAATCATTGAAGGAAGAAAATAATGACTTTTTAAGTAGAGCTAGGAGAATGGACACGGGTCAAAAGTTGTTTGGTTGAACAACTATTTGGCTTTGTCTCTCTTTCTCTATTATCTTTTAATTATTATCATTATTTTTTTTTGTAATTATCATATCAAATTGACATAATCATTTATAATAGGCACTCCACTTATTAGTTTACAAATAGAGTAAACTGTGAACATATAAAATTTACTTCCTCCCTCTCATGACTCTCCGGACTCCGGAGACTTAACATAAATATATTTATGAAACCAGGTATATCTTTTCGGTTTAAATAAATAAATTTATAAAATGAAGATACAATTATAAGCATTTAAAAAATGTAAAGAATTAAATAGATATTAAATTAAAGTTGATTTTTATACTAACAAAGATGTCTATTGGTTTCATAAAAGAGCATGTAACGACAGATAGAAAATAAATTTATTGAAAGAAGATTAATAATAAAATGTATTATATTTATTCAAAATAAAATTTAAAAAGAGGGACAATTACATTATTCATATATCTTAGTCATTCTAATTAAGTATATTATAAAGTCGAGATAAAAATTAGAGTTATAAAAACTAAAGAATGGCATAAACACTTTTCGTATGCATTTATCATATTTTAAATTTATATAATTATGATATGATTATTATAATCATTTTTACATATAAGTATTATAAAATGGTGAATTTAATTTTAAACTTATAAAATATTAAACTTTTATAGTCACAATTAATGTAACACATAAAAATAATGAGAAATTGACTTCAAATAACATTTTTATATATTTCAATGGTTGTCATAATTATTTTTTCTGCATTTATGTATTATTATGGCACTTTTAAAATAGATTTTTAAAGTTTATAATACGAAATTTGAAATTTTCATATATTTTTTAAGTTATACATTACAATTAATCATGATAATTTTTATTGATACTTTTAATTGGAAAAAGTTCACAAGACAATTTAAGATAATTATAATTTATCAAGCATACATCTTAAACATGTGAAAAGGTAAAAAAATTTATTCTTAAGTTTGTTTTTTCATTTGAACTTACATTTAAAGATGAATATGTAAATAATTAATTTTTAAATTTTAAACTAAAATTTTTATAATAAACTAAAGTTTGATATGAAGTAATTTGCATTTATAAAATAAAAAATTATTTTATATTTAATTATATTAAGTTGTTCAACTTTATTTGCCAAGTGGAAACGACATAAAAATATCTAAAATATTGTTTGAAATTGTAAAATGAAAATTTACCTGAACATTGTCCTTACTAATTTTATCCTAATTCTTTCTAATAATTAATAAGGAAATGTTATAAATAAAAATAAAGATAAAGGAAAATATAATAAGTAAATAAGATTCATATTAGCAAAAATAATACTTATACATTATTTAATTATTTATATTAATTTAAATATATAAAATTTCTAAATAACATTTATTAACAGTGTTACCAAATTAATTCTAATTAACGAATACATTAAAGAGCTAATGAACCGAGCTATTAAACCACTAATTAAGTTTAGATATTAAGTACTTGCATTATATTTATATTGCTTTAAACTAAAATATATAAACGATGGACGCCGAGCTTGAAAAGGAATGCAACAAAAGCAAGATAATAATCTGCTTTACTAAAGATACCTGTATTTTATATGGAATACAGTTTATGAGTGAAATGATAATATGGAACAGTTTATACAAGTTAAAGTCTTTTTATTGGTTTATGTCCTACAACTAATTGGATGATTGTAATTAAATGACATAATTATTTCAAAATATTCCTTATCTTATATATATATATACATGAGATCAAGTTTATAGAATAAATATACATTACAAATAAAATTATTATGAGATCATATTCATGATATTCATACTGTGTTTATATATTATATCTAAATTGTTATTAAGTATTATTTTATTAAGACTAGAAATTAATAGAGCATAAAAATAATTAACACACATTATATTTCTTCCTTATGAAACAAGTAGTTGATCTAATAAATTAAAGTATAGAGATACTTAAACAAACAAATGTGTAGGTATTTATTAAAGAACAAGTTTACTAAACTAACCTCATATGAAAAGTTTATTTAGAATATTATTTGCATGTCTATAAAAATTATATTTGTGATGATTGTGCAATCGATTCTTTGAATTGAGATCTCCAAAGTATCTCATAAAAAAATTACTATGTCTTAATACTACTTACGATATATTCTAATTAAAGGTAACTTATTCTCTGGTCACTAGATATAGCATGAGCTATATGAAGATATTTGAGTGATCAATATAAAATTCATAACCTTAAAGTGATCAATGAAAATGTTTCATTATACTTGATTAGTATTGATTTATAATATTCTTGACCAAGGTGAAACAAACTATATAAAATAGTTTACAAATGTGATTAATAAAACCAAATATTAATGGTAAAAAGTTAATATGATTGGACTCAAATAAAGTAGGAATTAATTTCATGATTTATGTCATATGAATATTGTATGATAAAAAAATTAAATTATACAAAAAATATGGAAAGATTAGTTAAAATCACTTTGATATTTTTAAATATTTAGGTGGTTATAATATAATCATAGGTATCAATTTTAATGTATGGATATAAATTATTTAATTAAAGAATTAAAGATGACTTAAAATAGTTTAATTTACCTAATCTTACATATGATTTAGGGTTATAATTTATAGAAATTGCTAACATATTTAAAAATATATTAGGTAATAGATAAAGCACAGGTTAAAGAAAAAAAAGGTGTTTTAATTTAGTTAATTTTGATTGTAAAATTTGAGAAACTTTAGAATTAAATATGAGATACTTAATACATAAGAAACATATAAGATATTCGATCTCATTTGAGCTCAATTAGTATTTAATTAAAATAAGTTTAATTCTAATTAAGTTTAATTAAAATTAAAATTTTATTTCAAAGTAAACGGTCTAAGCCTTATTATAAATAGGCTTTGACTCAAATAATTAGTACTTTTTGCCTAACATTTTCTACACCATTTATAGAGTTCTCTCAATATTCTATGAATACTATTAGAGATCGAACACATATGCAGTTATAACGGCTGCGACAAACTAATTCAAGAAATGTTTCGAAAGGAAATATAAGAATGATCAAACTTTACAATAAGGTATCAATTATTATTCATATTTTATTATATTTTAATTATGTCATAACTTAAATTGATTTTACTTTCAAGAAATAAAACGAAAATATTTCACAAGTATTCTTCTGCATAAGAGATCAAATCTTGCCTCAACTTTTTAAGAGTCATCAATGTTGAAAGATAAAAAACCAAGAAGACCTTTAGACAACTACAAAAGTCATTGCAACTAAAACCTAAGGAGGAATCCAATACCGCTCGCAATGTATGCAATGGGAAATCCAATACTCCTGGCAGTGCATTCAACATAAGTTAATTACACTGTAGTTTTAAATTTAAATTTTTTATTTTAATTCTTATATTTTAAAAATTAGCATATATTTTCTCATAAAATTTTTTAGTTATTATGGAAATTATTTGATCATATTTTGTTAATTTTTTGTCTATTCATAATTATTATATAAAATATTTTGATCATATTATGTTAATTTTTTGTCCATTCTTAATTCTAAAACATTATCATATTAGTTTTTTAAAAACTCTAATATTAAGTCATTTTCTGAATAATAAAAACTAACAATATAATTAAACACTATAATAAATAAGTGATGATACCACAATTGAAAAAGGATCAAACCACAAATCCCAATTTATTTAACCCTTCAATATATTGACATTAGCCTGTATCCACATTAGTTATTGGAGTGCCATACCCTACCACGTCAAACTAATTGATACCCATACTTGTCGGATGTAACCATCGTTCTCATTGAAACTAAACACCATACTTAGACAACAAACACAACATAGGGTAGGAAATCAAATTTTAAAAGAAGATAATCAAATAACATAAATATGTAATACAAAAAGAAGGAAATATGAAAACCCAAAGAAAGAAGTTAATATAGACTACACAATATCCAAGAAACTAAATACTAACTATGAGTACATCTTTATAGTACTTGGTGCAATTTAATGACAAGTATAACGTACTTTATGTTGTTTGGCTGGAGCCTGGACACGAAAATAGTAATGGAATAGAATACCCATCAAATTGTATTTAAAATTTGACCTTTAAGTCATGTAATCTCCAGCACTTTTATGTTTTCTACTCACTTCCATTACAATGTGTTGCAAAATACCAAAATATCCTATCAAACGTCATTAGATTTTGTCAAATTGTTGCGGATCTTTTACAGAGCTCGTGACATCTGGAAGTAGACTGTGATCAGCTGCCTTCAGTCCGCTCCTAAGCCAACAATTTATCAGAAACATCTCTAGTTTCCTTACCTGTCAACAATTTCCCCATGTAAGTGTTTGAGCGAAAAGCTCAAAACGGCCTGCACCTTTTCCCTTTTCCACTTCGTTGATTTATTTCATATGCTTTCCTGTTTTAGTTTTAACCCAAAAGAGCCTAACAACATACTGCGACAATTCTTAGAATGGAAGACAAATCTTAGGACCAATTGCATTCCCCACATTAGTTGCAGCAAGATAACAATTTTTATTATTATTCAGTTTTCATTCTTGTCTTTCCTCAGTATGGCAATGCAACACATATATAAAGTCCCTTGATGGAGCAAGGACGCCATGGCAATTTCGAAAAAATTTATCTAGTTTCCAGCGCCACCATCATATTTTTCATAGTTTGTTGCAACAAAAAGGAGATAACCGTACAATGATCAATAACCAAAATCCAGGAAAAAAAAAAGTTCCATTTTCATTTGGCTAGAATTTGATTTGTTCTGAAACATGGGTAAAATTTCATTTATTCAACTTTCTTGGAAGATCCTGAGAAAGGTCAAATCTTTCAATGTTCACATCTGTCAAGTGTGAGATTAAAATTGAGATCTATTATTCCAACTTCTATGTGAAAACAATTCTTTTTAAGTACCGAAGCCATAGGTGCATCTCAGGTATCCTTTATTCTAACTTATATGCTAGAACAAAAACTTTCTTTTTGTTCCCAAATTCTCAAATGCATCACAGGTATCTCGTACACTGAGGATTGTTTTTGCCTTTGAATAAATTATGATCATTGTTGAGAGGCAAAACTAGAATATGAGCACTATAGCAAAATCCTAGCAGCCTACAGACAATGACATGAGAGCTCAAAAACATTTCGGGTAATTAAAAGGAGAACTAGGCTTATAGACCGTAATCTAAGTAAATTTAAGACATAAAGGATTCCAGTACTGGATATATTTGAGACGGAATGTCATTCAAGGCTTTCTGTTGATGCTAGAATTAATATGCATGAGTTGAAACTGCGAACAATGCATACTGGAAACCTATCTTTGTCATATTTTGTTATGTGTTTCTGATCTGGAATATCAAAGGCATCAGATTCATTGTGTTAAATGGGAAATTACAAACCTGCCTAACAACGAATGGCTCCTCAGCAAGACTTAAGGGCTCTGTTAGAATAGTCAAAAGACCATTTCTATTTCCATAAACGATATCAGTAAAAGGGCGATCACCCACCTGCCACAATTAAGATACCAACAAAGATTGAACTCGAAGGCCAAGCCAATAGCTGTAGAACTTCATGAAATTTGTACATACTATGACAAGTTGCCAGGATTTACAGCCAAAATGTTTCTCCATTTCTTCAGCCGTTCCAGCCGGTTTCTTGACCCCTATAATGTATCCGTGATACCCATATCAACATTAACCTAACCCAGTGCAATATCTAGAGTCACGTATATTAATTATGCAAATTAAACATGCATAAGACAATCAAACTTCCAATGAAGAACAAAGTAGCAATTCTTTTCTACCATATAAAACATAGAAATTCAAATATTTGTTCTAACATCATATGAAGGACTTACTATGTCTTAAGACTTTGATCCCAATTGCCTTCTCAAGTGCTCTGGCCTTCGAACCATCATAGTCATACTCATAGAGCCCTAAATCATTACATGGAAAAAGTATATCGAACATTTTACGAAACCAAAATCAAAGGCAAAAGTAAGATAACATCTCGCACGCCGAAGCCAAATAGATTACCGGAAGAATTGCTGAAAACCGCAACTTCATTCTCAAAAACTGATTTACAACGCTCTATGGAGGATTCTAGAGGACCCCATAATTTCAAAGAGTAAGGGACGGTGATTGTATTATCCTTGTCAAAAACCACTCCTCGGAAGCCTCTTTTACGCAGCTCTGCCCAGTCTATGTAGCGTATGTCGGGCACTGAAACATGAGGTAGGGCCAAATGACGGTCTTTGACGAACACAGATGCGGAAAAAACAATGCCTTCTAGGTTAATTCGCTGGCCCACTGCAGCCTTCAAATCAACCCACCACATGTTTGTGAAAAGTCCTCTACCTGTCTTGAGCTGTACTCGTCTGTCCTGGCGTTCTTGCTGATTCCGAATACCTGGGTAAGAGTCAAGATGAAGATTATCCAAGAAGAAGTGGGAAAGATCGGAAATTGAATGGCAATAACATGGGCTTGAGCGTGAGGACGGTTTTGTCAAGTAATGGGGTTGGTCCTTGTAGCTGCAATGGCTACAAGTGGGAGAAAGAACAATGAGTGAAGGAGTGCGTCTGGAGCGAGTTTTGTAGTTATTAGGAGAGCAGAAGGAGAAGGGCTTGATTGCGAGATGGCAAATGAAAGGAAAAGACGTAGAGAAAGGGGGTGAAAACGAGGCGGGAAAGTCCTTGTTAATGCTGTTGTTGTTCCTGCGCAAGGAAACAACACTGGTCGATTGCATCTCCAATCTATACGAAATAATTTATTCATTTCTTTGATGGACGTATAAGATATTTATATATTTCAATGAAATTGCGAAAGGCAAATTTGGGACCTCAGTCTACAGATCGTCAATACGTCTTATACGTAAAATTATAGTATAAGGTTATATGTAAGAACTGACAATAAGATTTGGTTTGGTAGGCCGCACTATTGAGGTTTTGTCCTCTTTGACCTCTTAGGTTGTCTACCTCCTATCTCCATTTTTTTGGGGATCTTGGGAGTCGAACCTGAGACCTCAGACTTTTGTTGGGTGCATGACTCACGTCTCTCACCACTGAGCTACATAACCAGATAGTGAGTGGCGTGCGTCTCAACACAACAAAACCCTGAGGTCCCAGATTCGAGCGACGAGATCTGCGACTGGAGGTCAAAGGGGACAATACTAAAATTGAGTTGGGTCGGCGGGCACGACAAGATCCGTGACCCACCCAAACCAAAAAAGCTCCTTTTTGGTTTGGGTGGGCTCACACCTAGAGGTTTTGTCCCCTTTGACCGCCTAGGTTGTCTACCTCCTATCCCCATTTCTTGGGGGGTCTTGGGAGTCGAACCTGAGACATCAGGGTTTTGTTGGGTGCATGACTCACGCCTCTCACCACTGAACTACGTAGCCAGATGATAAGAGGCGTGGGTCATACACCCAACAAAACCCTGAGGTCACATGTTCGACTCCCCAAGACCCCAAGAAAGGATAGGGAGGTAGACAACCTAACCAAAAGGGACAAAACCTAATGGTTCAGGCTCACTCAAACCAAAAAAGCGTCTTTTTGGTTTGGGTGAGACCCGCACCACCACACCTAGAGGTTTTGTTCCCTTTGGTCTCCTAGGCCTCCTTATTCATCTTCTTTCTTGGAGGGATTCGGGAGTTGAACCTGTGACCTCAGTGCTTTGTTGCACTTAAGTGCACGCCTCTCACTACTGAGCTACGTAGCCCAGTGGTAAGAGGCGTGCGTCTCAACGCAATAAAACCTTGAGATCACAGGTTCAAGCGACGAGATCTGCGCCTGGCGATCAAAGGGGATAATACTAATTCGAGTTGGGTCGGCGCGCACGACAAGATCCGTGACCCACCCAAACCAAAAAGACCTGCACCACCACACCTAGATGTTTTGTTCCTTTTGGTCTCCTAGGCGTCCTTATTCATCTCCTTCCTTGGAGGAATTCGAGAGTTGAACCTGTGACCTTAGGGTTTTGTTGGGTGCAAGACCCACGCCTCCTTATTTACCTCTTTGGGTTTTGTTGGGAGTTGAACATGTGACCTCAGACGTGGGTCTTGCACCCAACAAAATCCTGAGGTCACATGTTTAACTCCCGAATCCCTCCAAGGAAGGAGATGAATAAGGAGGCCTAGGAGACCAAATAGGACAAA
The DNA here is from genome assembly GCA_026546835.1 of Erythroxylum foetidum. Taxonomy (NCBI): domain Eukaryota; kingdom Viridiplantae; phylum Streptophyta; class Magnoliopsida; order Malpighiales; family Erythroxylaceae; genus Erythroxylum; species Erythroxylum foetidum. Next base: position 14,398,647 of record JANZLF010000002.1, read on the forward strand.
ACCTTTAGGTGTGGTGGTGCGGGTCCCACCCAAACCAAAAAGGAGGAAGGAGATGAATAAGGAGGCATAGGAGACCAAATAGGACAAAACCTTTAGGTGTGGTGGTGCGGGTCCCACCCAAACCAAAAAGGCGCCTTTTTTGTTTGGGTGGGTCACGGATCTTGTCGTACGCGCCGATCCAACTCGAATTAGTATTGTCCCCTTTGGTCGCCAGGCGCGGATCTCGTCGCTTGAACCTGTGACCTCAGGGTTTTG
>JANZLF010000002.1:14430151-14440994 GCA_026546835.1 Erythroxylum foetidum
ATATAAAGCACGAAAATATTGGACAAGGGAGTAGAAAGTTATGATTGTTAGAAGTTCTGATGTTGTTTAGTGTGAAGTTGATCGACCAGTCGCTTTGTGTAGAGTTTTTGACCCATTTAGAGGTCGATCTAATTTTAAGGCCTTCATGGAATTTGTATAGGGTTCTTTTACCTTTCCGTATACACTAAGTTTGTCAAATTTGGAGTTCTGGGTCAAGAGTTATGATGGTTACAAGTTGAGGTGTTGTTTTAAGTTTCGAAAAAATTATCGATCGGTCATCTTTGAGTGCATTTTTGACCCCTGTAAAGACTGAGTTTGTTTGTGAGTTCTTCTTGAAAATTGTAGATCTCTCTTTGATCTTTCAGATTGGGTACTGGTCGACCTCTGCTGGCCGACCTCTGCTAGCCGACCAATCTTCGTTCTGGCCGAGCTTTGATTTTCTGGCCAAGCTCTGACCTCCCTCCGCTCTTTTGAGCATAACTTCTTTGTCTGACATCCGATTAAGCCGATTTTTGAAGCGTTGGATTACTACGACATTTTTCTATCTTTTCATACAAGATAGATTGGTTTTGGAATTAAATGGAGAAAGATAGCTTGGATTATAGTGAGCTGATCGGCTGTAAAAGTTTGAATAGTATTCAGTATTTTGGAGATATCTCGATCTGTAGAGCTCCAATCGATCTGATTCTTTTTGGAAATTAAAATAGAGACATGGGGATACAAATGTCATGAAGGAGCCAAACTACAATTTAGCCTCTAAGACTTCCAAATTCAGGTCGGAAGTTCAGTGTAGTGTTTAGTCTCAGTATTGTAATGGCTGAACAGTGTTTAGTATTTTGGAGATATCTCGATCGATAGAGCTTCGATTGAGTTGATTCTTATTGCTAATTAAAATAGAGAGATGGGGCTAAAAATGTGATGAAGGAGCCGAGCTATAATTTAACCTCTAAGACTTCAAAATTCTGGTCGGAATTTAGGTGTAGTGCTCAGCCTCGGGTCTGAAGAACAAACTTCAGTATTTTGGAGATATCTTGAGCTATAGAGTTCCGATCGATCCGATTATTTAAGCGATGGATTCGTAAGACATAGAGGGACATTTCTCTAAAGTTTTTAAGGCAAAAAGGAATGGGCAATTTTTGAAGTTTACTTAAAGAGTTAAGTTTATAGGCTTAAATGGAGGGGCTTATGGGTCATTCCTCAGTCATTTAATGACATGGAAAGATTGTGGTCCTTTATAAGGAGAGAATGCAATACACTTAGACAGAAAAACAGCAAGAGAAGAAAAGAAAGAAGAGAAAGAGTGGAGAATGAGAGAAGCTGCGATGATGGAGAAAAGAGAGAGAAAGCATAGGGTTTTCAATTTTTGGGAGATTTCAAGAGAGTTTTGAGTTGATCCAAGGGAAAAAGGATGGACTCATCGTGTTTACGGTAAAACTTCAGTTTTTCGTCGTGTTTATGGAACTCTCGAGCCAATTGTTGTGCATTGCATATGTGATTTGCCATTGCATCTATGAATTGTCAAGTTGATGCATTCATGTTTTGTAACCTATGGGTTTATGGCTGAAAGCCTAAAAATTATACGTTTTGCAAATTGCGATTTTGAATACAGCAAGGAAAGAACTTTTGGAAAATGTGCTTTACGGATTTCAAAGAAATGCTTTCTAAGACCAGAAAAGAAAAAGAATTTCAAAGGTTTTGCTTATTTATTTGTTATAAACTGTTACCCACGAGCTATAAGCTCACCCCCTTTCATCCCCATCTCTAGGTTTCGAGCAGGAGATTGGATGAAAGGAAGTCAAGGCCTCTGTTCGATCGTACTTGTCTTATGTTTTATGCATTTGGGATTTTAGTTTTGTATATGACTTGAAAATTCCCTTAAGGTTTGAAATGTATTTTTTGGGATATGTGAATTACTAGATATAGGTTTGTGTTTACTGAGATCCTGAACGGAGGGTCCGGTGGATTTTGATGATTGTGTGTTTGATTGGGAATTATAAGAAGTGTATTTTTGAACACTTTGCAGGTTTGGGTTAGTTGAAAATATAGTCGTTATGCTGCCCGATTTTCGTCGGGTAGTATATGGATAAGTGTATATGATGTATGAATTTATTCATTTATTGACATGAATGTGAGCTTATGATGCTAAGAAGATTGTGATAATTTGAGTTTTGATTGAGGAAAGTTTAAGTTTCGAATTGTATACGATAGATTAAATGATGAAATGAATGAATAAGAAAGAAGAGAAAAGAAAAGAAAAATTTATACGGGTTTTTAGAATGTCCTAAGGTTTCCAATGCGATATGTTTTCGAAAGTACATGTTTCGGATGTTGGAATTTGTTTCAGTTCACTTAAGCGTTTGTTTGCTTCGATCCGTTTTTGATCCATTTTCTGATTTGATAATTCGATTCGTATTTTGCCTTTGATTTCAACTATCCATTAGATTTCATTTCGACTCGCTTTCGATTCCGTATTTGTATTCGATTTGCTTTGGATTACTTTCGATTTATGATCCGCTTTTCGTTTTGCTTTATTGTTCCATTCTTTCAAATTCTGCTTTCGCTTTGCGATTGGTTTCTGCATTTTGCTATTCGTGTCGCGTTCGGATTCAAATTATCCGATGTGCATTCACTTTGGTTTCGGCCACTTTCATTCCGTTTTCCGGTTGGGATCCGGTTCCGGATCGGGTCCCAACAATGAAACTCTTCTTATTATTATTTTGAGCAGATTAACATCTTTATAGGAAACACAATTAATAGGTATGTTGAAAAATTACAAAGATGCTTTTGGATAGACTGTGGCTGATTTGACAGGGATTAGCCCATTAATTTGTGCATTAAATTCTATTAGAAGATAGAGCTAAGGAAATAAGACAACCTAACAAAGATTGAACCCACCTAATGATGGAGGTAGTCAAGAAGGAAATTCTAAAACTCCTCGATGTTGGGATAATATATCCAATTTCAGACAGTAAATGGGTATGTCCAATACAGGTGGTTCTTAAGAAAACTGGAGTAACCGTAGTGGAGAACACTTCAGGTGAATTGGTGCCCACCCATGAGCAAAATGGGTGTAAGGTTTGTATAGATTACAGGAAGTTAAATTCTGTTACTCGTAAAGATCATTTTCCACTTATTTTTATTGACCAGATCTTGAAAAACTTGCAGGGAAAACTCATTATTGTTGTTTAGATGGTTATTTAGGTTATCACCAAATTTTTGTTACACCAGAGGACCAAGACAAAACAACTTTCACATGTCCTTTTGGATTCTTTGTGTATCGAAGAATGCCATTTGGACTACGTAACGCACCCGCCACGTTCCAAAGGTGTATGGTAAGTATTTTCTCTGATTATGTGGATGACTATATTGAAGTTTTTTATGGACAACTTTACAGTTTACGGTGAGTCTTTTGATACTCGCTTGATTAACCTTGAAAAGTTTTGAAACGTTTGATTGAAAATAACTTGATTCTGAATTATGAAAAATGTCATTTTATGGTTGATCAAGGGATAATCTTAGGCCATATAGTGTCTTCTAGGGGAATTGAGGTTGATAAGGTGAAGATAGAAATTATTAAATCTCTTCCTTACCCCATTAGTTTATAGGAAGTTCGTTCTTTTTTTTTGATATGCAGGTTTCTATCGACGCTTTATCAAAGACTTTTCAAAGACCACTCAACCCTTATGCAAGTTACTTCAAAAAGATGTGGAGTTCAAGTTTGATGAAGCATATAGGAAAACATTCGATGAATTAAAAGATAAACTAAGTTTTGCTCCCATAATCCAACCTCCGAACTGAAGTCTCCATTTGAGATAATGTGCAATGCAATTGACTATGCGTTAGGAGTTTTTTCTGGGGCAAAGGATGAACAAAGCACCACATATGATTTACTAGAAAAGCTATTCAGTAACAAAAAAGAATTATTGGTAGTTGTTTTTGGGCTAGAGAAGTTCTGTTTATATCTATTAGGCACACATATCATAGTTTATTCAGATCATGCCGCATTGAACTATTTGTTGTCTAAAAAGGAAAGAAGACCACGTCTTATTCATTGGATTATACTACTACAAGAATTTGATGTAGAGATACAGAACAAAAAGAGAACTGAAAATCTAGTTGCAAATTATCTTAGTCATATCCGTCTATACACAAATTCAAACAACCTGAAAGATAAATTTTCAAATGAACATTTACTCACCACCTAATAGGTAACACCTTGGTATGCTGACATAGTTAATTTTCTGATTACCAAGTTACCTAGTACTTTATCACGAGCTGAAAAAGATAAAATCAAAAGAGAGGCTAAATATTATGCATGGGATGAGCCATGTCTGTGGAGATATTGTTATGATCAAATTATTAGGCTATGTGTATCTGATGATGAAATCCCTTATATATTAAAGTTTTGCCATTCTTTTGTGTGTGGTGGACACTTCTGTCCTAGAAGGATAGCCTATAAGGTGCTTGAATGTGGTTTGTTTTGGCCTAAACTATTTTATGATAATTATATATTTTGCAAGTCTTGTGATCGATGTCAAAGAACAGGTGGTTTAGGAACAAAACACCAAATGCCGCTCACGAATATCTTAGTATGTAAAATTTTTTATGTATGGGGAATTGATTTTATGGGCCCTTTTTCTTCCTTTTTCGGTAAGACATATATGCTCATTGCTATGGATTATGTTTCAAAATGAGTTGAAGCTAAAGTTACTCATACTAATAATGCTAAAGTTGTTGTGAATTTTGTTAAGTCTCATATTTTTGTCAGGTTTGGAGTGCCTAGAGCAATAATCAACATTCTTGTAATCGAATTGTTAAGGCTTTACTGAAGAAATATGGTGTTACACATTGAACTTCAACAACATACCATCCCCAGAAAAATGGACAAGCTGAAGTTTCTAACAGGGAAATTAAATAAATTTTAGAGAAAGTGGTTAATCCTAACAGGAAAGATTAAAGTTTGCATTTAGACGACGCGCTATAGGCATACAAGACAATATATAAAACTCCTATTGGTATGTTGCCATATAAGTTAGTATTTAGAAAACCTTGTCATTTTCCTGCAGAATTGAAACATAAGGCTTATTGGGCTGTCAAATAATGCAATTTGGATTTACCTGAGGTTAGAATTGATCGAAAATTACAATTGCAAAAGTTGGAAGAGATACGTAATGATGCTTATGAGAGTGATAAAATCTATAAAGAAAAGACTAAGACCTTTCATGACAAAATCTTAACTAGAAAAGAATTTTCCATAGGTTAAAAGGTCCTTCTTTATCACTCTAAACTAAATCTCTTTCATAGTAAATTACGGTCTCGTTGGATAGGTCCATTTGTTGTTACTAATGTTTTCTCACATGGTGTAGTTGAAATTTAGAGTTTAGACACTTTTAAAATGTTTAAAGTTAATGGAAACCAATTGAAACCATATTATGAGAATTTATAGGTTAAAATTACGAAAGAAAGTGAACTGGCTGAGCCAATTTACTTTGAATAAGTCAATAAATTTTTCGTCTAGCTAATATGACGTTAAAGAAGTGCTCTTGAAAGGTACCTCAAGATTTATTTTAATTTAAGTTGTTTCATTTTTTATTATTTCATTTTTATTTATCATAATTTTCTTAAAAACAGTTAGCTTGTTATTTTTATTATTTGATTTATTTTGTAAAAAAATAGTGACATGCACTATTTCAACCAAAGACCCCTCTCTATTTCTCTCTTGTAAGCTCTATTTCATGCTTCCGCCTTCTCTACTATTCCATGATTTGATAATTTAATTTGTGGTCCATGTTACTATTCATGCCAAATCACCCACCAACGCCAACTTCCCAATTCACTCTCTAACTAACGCACTCCATCATTGCCATCCAAGCACCCAGGCCCCCTCTCCAAATCAACAGACCACTCAACAATAGCCAAAGCCCCCTCCATTCCCACTTCCACTTACCAAACGCACCTAACCAAAGCTTTACTCTCGGCACCCGCCTACCAATTGTTTGACAAATTGTCCTAGAAACACTTCTAAGGCACACACCGAGTCCTCTTAAGCCTATCCACTACCCGCCAACGCCAACTTCCCAGACACTCCTACCACCAGCCATTCCTCTAGTACTGTCACTTCACACAAGCCTATCCACTACTCACCAAATGCCATTAACTTAGAAAACCCCATCCTCTACAGCCTAGCGTCTAACAATAATGCCACCTAGATGCTCAAGTCGTCTCAATTCACTACAGCTCACCCAACAATTGTAGCAACATCGTTCTCCAGCCAACCCCATCCATGTTAAAGACAGTCTATTTCCACTTTTTTTTTTACAAATTCTCCACCATTATCCACATACACATGGCCACCTATAGATCCTGAAGAATCTGATTCCTCTGACACAAATGAGGTCCAACCACACCCAGAAGCAGCGAAAACTCGAAACCAAGAACAATTAGAAGCAGAAATAGTGGCAGAAGAACATAATGTGGACACAGACAGTGGCAAGATTCTCTCTATGATGCTTAACAGAACCAGAAAAGGTAAAAATGTTGTTTTTTAGAGTTGGCTACAATTGACAGTTGCCACATTTAACTTGTTTCATCGAAAAATTGATAAGGATTGTTTTGAAATTGTTGTGATAGGCATATAAATCCTTGTAAATTTATATATGATGAAACTTTGGAAACTTTGAATATTCATTCTGAAATTAAACATTATATGGATAATATAGGTTTGATCCATTACATTAATATTCGATACCTTGCATATGTGGAATTGACTAGGGAATTTTATGCCACTTTTATTTTCAAATTAGATGATTCAAATTTTAGCTTTTTCTTACCTAGTATGATCGAGTGTAGACTTATGAATCAATGGCATTCATTTTCTGTTGCTTCATTTTGTGCAACAATGAAATTAGTGACAAAATATGTGTCTAAAAGTTATGCATTTTTAAATGGTTGTTATGATTATGTGCTTGAAATTTATCCATATGCACTGTGGTCAAAATGTTTTGTTGATTCTGATAAGTATAACCTTTGCAGTTCCAAAAGTTCTTTTCTTCGCAAACTAGCTTTGAAATACAATCATCATTTTCTGGTTTACAATTTTTTTGGTCGTAGATAAACTGCTGATATTATATCAAAAGCTGAAATTTTCTTTTTATGGTGTATGGAAAATGATGTCTCATTAATTTGGGTTTTTGGATGCTCACTCAAATGCATTCCATATTAAAACAATCAAGCTTTAGTCTTAGGTTCATATATCGCTCAACTTGCTGTTAATATTGGAGTCTTACGTGTTGACAACACTAACCTCTCAGTTGCTTGTGAGATGGAACCATTGGATTGTGAGTGTTTATACAGGATGGGACTTGTAGTTACTAATAAAGCTGATGGATACACTTTTGCCCCACTAGGACTGGCTGTACAACCTACTCCTCGCCCTATTGGTGAAAAAGAAGAACCATGAATACAAACACCTCCATAGCCACAACTTCATAGCCATCAACACCCACCACAACACAATCTTATGCATTTAATATGACTATTTTAACACTCTTACAATGCATGGAGAACAGATTAGACATATTGGAGCACAACTAGCTCACTTTCTTCAAATACCAGAAGTTTCAACTACCTTTTCCACTAACACCTCGATGCATTAACAAAGAAGCTTCTTAAACCTTTATTTTTTGGGGTTTTTCTTTTTTACGAGTGCATTGAGGAAAATGTAGATTAAGTGTGGGGGAGATAGGGAAACATTGAATGTTTGTGTGATGGTGTGTTTTGAATTTACTATTTCTTTGCTCATTTTGAAGTTGAATTTGAATTTGATTTTTTTTCTTTTCTATCTTTTAATTTGCATGTGATGTGTGTTAAACCATAAAACTCTATCTTAGTAGTTTGAAATGAGTCTGAATTGCATGCTTTAAGTCGAATTAGGCTAATTGAATAGAAGGTGAAACATGCTGATCGATTAAATTAGTTGGTTATGTTGGGACCCGATCTTGGAACCGGATCACAACCGAAAAAGCGAAAAACAGAATCTAAAAATGAAAGAATCCGAAGCAGAAACATAAAGCAAAAGAAACGAATACAAATTGAAAAAGAATCGAATATGAATGTAATCGAAAATTCAAATCGGAATCAAAAGCGAAACATATCGGCAACAGAAACGAATACAAATTGGAAAGCGAAAATAACTACGAAAGTATCGAAAGCGAATCGGATCAAAACAAACAAACGCTTAATCGCACTGAAACGAATTCCAACATTCGAGAACTCAAACTTGTAAATAAAACAAACTTGTCGCGTTGGAAACTCTAAGACTAAACCAATCTAAAAATCGGTGTAAATTTTTTTTCTTTTTCTCATTCAAGTATCAAACTCATACAAAGCAATCTTCGTTCCCTTATTGGAAATTCATCCTCATGCAAATTGTTTCTTTTCTTTTTTATTTCATTTTCATTCAATCTCTTACCTCAATTTGGAATTTACTAATTCCATAACCTCAATAAAAAAACTCAATTCATAAAAGTCATCTTAAACAATCATACAAATCCCATAATTCACATTTTTAACATCTTATTTGACTTTTTATTTCTTTCAAAAATTGGATAGCATAATGGCTGTATTTTAATAAACCTAAAAAACTGCAAATAGTTTAAACTCACTTCTATATACCAGCTCAATCAACAATCAGTATCATCGGACCTTCCGTCCGGAAACCAAAACACAAGCAATCCCATTCAAACACATCCATATTCATATACAAATCACATTCATATCTCAAATAATACACAAATTTATATCTCAATTTCATACACAATTCCAGAATTCATTTACATTCCAAAATAAATACACTACAAACTTTAATGGCATTCCACGCCATATACAATACCAAAAATTTCAAATACATAAAACACAAAATGAACAAAATCGATCAAAGTCTTGACTTCATTCATCCGATCTCCTGCTCGATACCTGGAGATGGGGATGAAAGGGGGGTGAGCTTATAGCTCGTGGATAACATGTTTATAAATTGAACAATAAGCAAAAGCATTTTCAAACTCATTCTCCATTTATAAACTTTTCACAGCAGAAAATTCATCAAAAGCTTATTTTTCAAACTTTTCAATTTTTCAAATCAATCATAAACAATTTCCAAAATTTCATGGTTGAAAACTCACTTTCTCATTTCTCATTTCTCAATTTTCTCAAATTTTTCATAATTCATAAACAAATTCAAAACGTGAATGCATCACAAATAAGCACAAATCAAAACACATAACACATCAAAATGGTTTGGATCGGTCCAAAATGGAACGTATTGCACATTCCCGCATAGCGGTCCGGTGCAGTCGTGAACAGAACGTACTACACTTTTTCGCATAGCCGTGAACTTATGGGAGTCTGAAATCGGAGCTCCAATGCCTCTAGTGGGCAGGTGAGCGAAGCCTATAAAAACGAGAGAAGTGCACTTGACTCAAACTTATGGGACCTAACCAAACTTATATAACACACAAATTCGTACTTAGAAATCGGATTGCCCGAAGGCACATTTCGAAAACTAACTTGTCATATCATGTCATATCAACACAATGACATTTACAATTTCACAAAACCAACCGAACACACATAACATAATCGCAATTATTCAAGAATGCGAACAATTTTAGTAATAATCAAAATTCCCATAACAAATCAAAATCACATAGTAATTCTTCAACCATTGAAAATTAAGGGACACTATAAATTTTCATAATTTACAAATCATTCAAATGCAACAATTTTCATAATTTCTAAAATTTTCTTAATTTATCAAAACCTTTAAAACTTGTAACAATTTTCCAAAATCAATCGGAAACAAATAAAAATTCGATACTTTCTTTCTTAATTTTTTGAAAACATATATATGACTTATAATTCAAAATATAAACACATTACCCACCTCAATTCCATGCTTGTAACTTGACCCTAGTTTCAATTTCTCCATTGCTTCCTTCTTTCCTACAAATTAAAAATTCCCTATGCCATAATCACCCAAATTCAACATCACACAAAACCTAATCACTAAAATTGAACTTAGAAAACACAAACCCATATCAATTCCAAGGTATCTAAACCAAAAAACTTCCAAAATTTACAAATCAAATTTTCATGTCTTACCTTAATCTTCACCATTTTCGAATTTTCTTGGCTTGGAAAGAAGCTCTTGTGCTCCTCCACCTTTTTTCCTTGGACAAACATCAAAAACCCTCTTAAAAATGGTAGAAAAATTGAACCCTAGCCTCCTTCTTTCGTCTTTTCATCTTCCTCCACCGAATGCTTCACTCTTTCTTTTCCCTCTCCTTTCCTTTCTTCTTTCTTTCCCTCAAAGTCGTGTTTTGCCCCTCTTAAATGACAACCACTTCATTCTTTCATTTAATGAAAGCCAAATGACCATAAAGCCCTTACTTATTAGCCTACTAACTCAACTCCTTAAGTGATCTTTCAAAATTACCCCTAAAAAACATTTTCATTCATATTTACTTTAGGACAATTTTCTAACCATCAAATTGAAGAAATTTGCTAAAACTTCCTTCTAGAGAATTATTCCTTATTGTCTCAATTTCATAACTCCACCAAAATCATTTAATTTGGTGCACTACTCCAAAAGTTATACTCTAAGCATTTTGGACTATCATTATAATAAAATATTTTCCAACACTTTACTTCCATCCAAAAATTGAAAATTTAGAGGCTGAAATAAAATTAACTTTCTTCAGACAAATTGTAGCCCTATTTCTCTAGTTTAATCCAAATCAAGAATCACCTCATTTGGATGACTAGAGCAAAAGTTATGGCCAAAATA
>JANZLF010000002.1:14453903-14467073 GCA_026546835.1 Erythroxylum foetidum
TCATAATACAATACAAAATTTACCCAAAACCTCACATCAATTTCATTAAACTCAAAAACACCCATTTCATGTATTATCCCCAAAATATCATTTCAATTTGTTCAAATTAGAATTTGCTCACATAGAACATTGCACATAATCATTCAAAGTCATTAATTTTCTTTTCCTTTACACATGACTAATTAACCACAAATTTCTCATTTCATGTCAAATTTAACTCGCAATTCTAAGGGAAGTTCAGGGTTCAACAACTCCCCCTCAAGGGGTTAGGATTTGGAGCCTAATCAGACTCACAAGTATCAAAATTCCATTCATCATCAAAAGTACGATGCAAACAATCAAAGAAATATCATCAATGAAAGAAGAGGGGGTTGTGGGTTAAGCATCATTGACATAAAAGGGAAAGCTAGTTTCAATAAATTTGACGTTACAAGAGACAAAATGCTACGTAGTTTTAAGGTCGTAACTTTCTAACCCTTTTTGTCATAAGGGTATCCTAAGAACACACACTTCTTGCTTCGAGCTTCAAATTTGTTTGTCCCTGGACTCTTAATGTGCATAGCATAGACAACTCAAAACCCATATATGATCATAAGATGGGGTTTTACCAAACAAAATCTCATAGGGACCTTTTCCATTATTAAGCATAGTCAGATTTCTATTAATCAAATATCCTCCAACCAAAGCACACTCCCCCTAAAACTTAATAGGTAGATTAGCATGAAAGCGTAAAGCACGCGCAATTTTAAGATTGTGACGTTGTTTTCTTTCAATCCGACCTTTTTTTGAGGTGTGATAGTGCAAGAATTTTGACAAAAAATTCCATTCTCCTTAAAATATGATTTCAAGGGTTTAAACTCAGTCTCATTGTCACCACGCAAAATTTTGAAAAATTTATGAAATTGAGTGTGGCCATGACCCAAAATTGTTTGAAAATAGTGGTCACTTCACTCTTTTCAGCCATTAAATAAATCCACACAGTATGTGAAAAATAATCAATTATCGTCAAAAAGTAATGAGCTCCACAGGAAGAGGTAACATTATAAGCACCCCAAACATCACAATATATCAATTCAAAAGGTTCCAAAGCATGACTAATACTAATACCAAAAATATCTTGTGTTTGTTTGGGTCAAAAACATGCATTACAAGACTTATTTTGACTATTAGGAAAACTACAACTGGAAGCATTAGGTAGGAAACAAACTATTTTATGGGAGAGATGCCCCATATGATGATGCCAAAAGTCAGCGGAGTCTGTCATCTTCACTCAATGTGTTTGAGCCTTTATTGCACCATAGAAGTAATAGACCCCACCACATCTCTCACCCACTCCAGTCAACATCCTCGAAGTGTGGTCCTGTATCACATAAAGTTGGTTAGTGAATATGACATGACATCTCAAGGCATTTATCAATCGAGCAACATATATCAAATTGCACTCCAATTGTAAGACATAAAACACATGTTCTAAAATCAATCCTTTAATATGGACAATGCCTTCATAGGTAGCAAACTCAAGTTTGTTGTCGGAAAATTGATAGGGGACTTAGGTAATTCAATCAAACCAATCAAATAGGTCATATGATATAAGGCTCCACTATTAAGCAACCAATTATTAAGACTTTCCTTACTAGTCAAATTTTTAGTGGTATTTGTTTGCTTACTGGAAACAAGTATAGAGAGGAACGAACTCCATTGCTTTGTAGTGAAAAATGGAGGTTGTACTGCCTTAGTTAAAATAGCTGTAGAGGCCGAGGTACAAGCGATTTCACTTGAATATGCCATATTTGCAACAGTACCTAATGTGCTCGGCCTACCACATCAGCACATCCTCCCCCTTACCCTGCTTTGCGCCCTTATCCCTTTCCATTAGTAGACCACTAATCCATATATTTTTCAGTGAGTTTAAAGCAATTAGACACTTCGTACCCCTCCTTATTACAGTGAGTGCAAAAGGGTCTATAATCTCCTTGTTGCATTTGATTCTTCAAGTGTGCGCTCGAGACAGCAAATTCCATAGCATCACCTCATTCATCCTTCGATTGAGTGATATTTTTGTGTCGCTTCTCCTTAACCACCATCTGATAAGCTTTGTTAAGAGAGGGAAGTGGATCCATGTTGAGGATTTTTATCTTAATTTTGCCATATATATCATCATCTAAACCCATCAAAAATTCAAGGGTTTTTTTGATTTCAATAGTTGCGATGAATTGCTTGGCCAAATCACACGTGCACCCACCACATTTGCATATGGGCACATTACGGTACCTTACAAATTCATCCCAAAGAGCTTTGATTTGTCCAAAATACCTAGTCACAGTCTGCCCCTTTTGCTTGCAATTTCCTATGACTTCTTTCAACTCGTGTACTCTCATTGCTTAAGGTTTGTAAAATCGTTCTTTTATCTCATCCCACAAATCCTTGGCCAAATCAATATAAGCCAATTTTAAGTGAAGACTCTACTTAATGGAATTCATTATCCAACCAACAAGTGTCGAGTTTACGCTATACCAGTCTTCAAGATAATCATCATTTTGGGTCGGTTTGTTCAAGGTTTCATCAAGAAACTCCAAATTTTGTTTGACACAAAAAGAATTCTTTAAATTCGTAGCTCATTCACGATAATTGGTTTCTTCCTTAAGGAAAATTCCACAGATATTCAATCCGGGTATATCCGAATTATGTAGAAAATATGGGGAAGAAGGATTATTGATTTTCTACTTCCTCTCCTATGTTGGTTTACTATTGTTACTATCATTATTGTTTTCATCATTAATGCATAGGGAAGGAATCACTCAATATCTCCATGAGTATTTTTAAGGTTTTTGCTTATATGAAGGCTTTGATCCTTGAGAAATTCTTGGTGTAAAAACCATTTCTTTCATTGTCGTAATAGCTAAGAATATATATAGTACAAAGAAGAGTTTCAGTTTAGCTAAAATATGCAAGTAGGAAACTACTTCCTAAATAAAAACCTATAATATCTCTTGATCATAGATATAGAATACACTAAATATTACAAAATATCAATATCTCCCTCTATATCCTTTTTTTTTTACTTTCAATTTTCTTTTCCCACCCCACTTAATATTATCCTTCTTAAAATTTTAAAAGTCGTAAACACCTTTCTTACCTCTTTTTTACTTAGGTCCATTGTTGCCAATTAATAAGCTTTTTAGGTCATTGTTATCTGTATTAGAGAGGAGAAACATAAGACAATGATATTTGATTAAAAACTAAAAGATGAGAAGACAACATTAGAGATATATTTTAGGGTTTCAAGTTTTTTTTTAAATCTTTAATATTTAAACTGATGTAGCATTAATTAGCTACATGTTAGCTATGTATTTAATGGGTTTAGTAATGTGACAATCTATGTAATCATTATCAATGTAAGGATCAAAGTTTTAAAAATTAGATCGGACAGGACCAACCAGTCCAACTGAAAAAAGTTTGAACCAGCTGGTTATCTGGTTTAGTTTTAGTTAATAACCTATTAGTATGAAAACTTACAGATTTATAAGAGAACCAGTCGGTTTTCATCAAACTAGTTTAACTGTTTCTACAATACAAATATATCTAAACCTAAAGCCTTCATATTTCATTCTTTGTCTCTCACCCCTTTACCATCTTCTCAATCAGTTTGATGATACAGATATATCTAAACTTAAAGCCTTTCGATTTCATTCAGAAATTGACGCATCTCTCTTCTCTTCACCATCTTCTCTTCACCATATCTCACTAACTCCATAGAAGCATGTAACCCATAAATATAGAAATCAAGCCCTGTTGACTCTCCTTGGGCAGCTATTGTGACTTTCCTTGGGCGGCTACTGTGGGTAACCCATAGATGTAGAAATTGAGCCATGTAAGGGGTCTGTGTCTCCATAATGCTTATTTGAGTTAGATCTTTCATTCTTTATTGAAATTAGTGCTTCTCTTGTTGATCTCTCTCTCAGAGTTAACGAAGATTTGTGGTTTTTTGTTTGGTCATCTTATATTCTACTATTGCTATTTGTTCTTTGACGAGCTGTGCATTTTTGCTATCACACAACCTATCATTTGGAGAATATTTTAGAGTGGTAATTTCTTTTAATGTTACTGCTAATTCTTTTGCATCTAAGGTGAGGCCTAGAATTGCTGCATTAATTTCTGAATCTTCTTTCAATCTTTGGTTTTGTGATTTAGGTTGGAGTGGTAATTTTGTCTCCAAAAGAAAGCATCATCTGATCATATAACCAAATAGCCACTGGAGCAAGAGATTGGAACATGATGCTTTTGATATGCATACTCATCTCTTGCATAGGTTAGCTCACTGTAATGGTTTTGGTCCTTTGCTCTAGATCAATGAATTAGATAGAGGTCTAGTGGCAAGGAAATCATGGATCTTTGAGACCGATATCACTAATCTCTACATCTGACTGAGAGAGAAAAAATTACAATGAGTTTTGAATTGAAATGCTGATTCTAGTTGTTATAGAGTTCCAATTTGTTTCAAGGTTAAGAAATAAGGAGATAAGGATCCACAATAGTCATATTGATTAAAAAATTGTCTATAATAGTTAGAAATCTATTATATACTTTTTTAACAATTAGTCATTGTTTGAAGTATTCAATTTGTTCGTGTTATTTAACATTTCAATATTTTAACAGATAAGGAGATAAGGATCCACTAGTATTGATTAATCAGTTTTCTATAATAGTTAGAACATTATTTCATATCAATACGTGATTTTGATAGTTGGGTTATATATACTCTTTGAAGTAATCAATTTGTTGATCTAAAACACCAAAACAAAAAACTAGCAATCTTTGTTATGATATTTCACACAAAAGGATATAAGTTTAAAAACAATTTGGACATTCATCTGCCTATAAATCTTCTTGACTCTACATCCCTCTCACTTTACTTCCACACTGGCAAAACCTTTTTTAAAGTAAAGACAAGCTATACAAATAGGCACACTAATAGCATATCCTTTTACCTTTACTTTTCTAACATATGACATACCTTAGTCAATGGGACAAGTTTCACAAATTGTTGAAAAATGGTATCTTAAAGAGGAATTTTATATGAGAATTATTTCAGTAGGAGACTTTTTTCCTAACAATAGTATCAATTATTTTTATACTTTTTTTTAATGTTAAATCATAATGGAGAATATGGAATCATCATCTACTCATGGTACGTCCGATCTAGCATGGAATTATTTTTCTTCTTCTCAAGCATTTGATGAGAATATCCAATACAACTGTATGCTTTACGGTAGAATATTTAAAGGGGGAGAAATTTATATAATGAAAAAGGATCTTACTGGTATTAAGGTTAATATTGCTTCTTGCAAAAAAGTACCATTTGATGTACGTGATATGATTGGAAAATATTTGTAGCAACAAGTAAAAAAGAAAAAGGAAAATAAAGAGGCTCGTGACATATCTTTTGGAGATGATAAAACTGTTAGACCACGAACGTTTCTTAGAAGTTAGAACTATAAATAAGAAATTTTGGTTATTAGTCATGAGTAAAGAATAAATGAATGAAAATTCTTGAACCAAGAAATGATAGACAAGAGTAAAGTAGTGAATGAGAAATGTGGATAGATTCATATTTTGCCTTGGTGCTTTTAGTGGATAAGAGATTTCGAAATGGGAAGAATTAAGGAGAAAGTTAGAAGTAGAATGAAAGCAAAAATGAAGTTGAATTTGTGTAGTAAGTTGATGAAAAATATGTATATATGTGTATGTTCTGTTATTGGTATTCATGATTAATCATGGATTATAAATTTCTTTATAGATGAATTGATTTAAAATGAAGTTGAGAATGAGGAGTAAATGAAGTGGAAAAGGTGATCTTAGTATGATTTGTTTTAAGGAAAGATTGTGAAACAAAATGGATGGTTGATCTGGAAAATGTTTATGGAGTATGCTTCAGTCGTTTAGCCATAAATTTTTCTCTAGTTATCCAAGCGAGATGATTCTTAATTTGGATTAAACTAAAAACATATGGCTACATTGCTTATGAAGACATCAAATTTAAATTCTATCTTTAAGAATCTCAAAATTTGTCATGAAGTTGAGAATTAGGTGTAGTACATTGGATGAATGTAAAAATTCATATTCTATATTCCAGGGAAAATCTACATTAATCTTGGTTGATTTAGGCAAATGTGTCTTCTAGAAAGTTGTAGGTCTTTCTTTCATATTTTCACAGGTATATAGTATGAAATTTTTGGACATTTGAGCTGAAAGTTATGGTCCTCATAAGGGAAGATGTTCAAGAGTGAAGATGTATCTTCTATCTTTTCACTTCTTCTATGTTTTGCTTCTTCTATGATGATGTCATATGGTTTGTGATGACGTCATATCTTCTATGTTTTGCTTCTTTTGCTTTTTTCTTCTTCTATGTTTTGCTTCTTCTGTCTTTTCGCTTTTACTATGTTTTGTTTCTTCTATGATGAAGTCATATAGTCTATGATGACGTCATATCTTCTATGTTTTTCTTCTTCTATTTTTTTTGTTTATTTTATGTTTTGCTTCTTCTGCTTTTTGCTTCTATATTTTGCTTCTTCTATCTTTTGCTTTTTTGTATGTTTTGCTTCTTCTGTGATGATGCCATATCTTTTATGTTTTGCTTCTTCTGCTTTTTGCTTCTTCTATGTTTTTCTTCTTCTGTATTTTCACTTTTTTTTATGTTTTGCTTCTTTTGTGATGACGTCATATGGTCTGTGAAGATGTCATATCTTCTATGTTTTGCTTCTTCTATGTTTTGTTTCTTCTGCTTTTTCATTTGGCCCGTCTTTTTCTCCATTTTTGACCATTCAAAAGATAGAATCTGTCTTCGAGGTCTTCATAAAAGTTGTAGATCTTGAAGTCCTATTTTGAACCATCTAAAGATCACCCTAATTCGATATCAGTAGGGAAATTTATAGTAATTTTCCCCATTCATCTTTCTTTTTCTATTAGTCTGCTTTTTCATTTGGCTTCATTTGTACCTACCTTCTATTCCATTCTTGACCCTTTAGAAGATAGAATCTGTCTTTGATGTCTTCTTGAAAGTTTTATATCTTGAATTCTTCTTTCGCACCATCTAAAGAACACACAAATATGACATCAGTGGGAAAAGTTATGGCAATTTTTCTCATTCATCTGCTTTTTCCCATTCGTCTGCTTTTTTCTTTGGCTTCTCTGATCCTATTGTATGGTCCAATTTGACCATTAAAATGATAAAATCTGACCTCAATTTCTTCTTAAAATTTGTATATCTCAAATTCCTCTTTGATTGAGGACCAAATCTCTTTTGATTCCTTCGGCCATAATTTTGTTATCCGAACTCCAAATGAAGTGAATCTTGAACCCTTAGATTCCTTTAAAAAAAATTATGTCTCCATAAAAGGTTATAGCTCTTGGTGTTGAATTGAAAAAGATGGATTGAATCAAAGTAGGGGTATCGGTAGGAAGAGTGGGAATTGGGTATTTTACTGAACATGGTTCAGTATTTTGAATCTATCTGGATCTATAGGACTTCAAATGAGATGTTTCTTATTTAAAGATAAACTAGAGACATGTAGCTACAAATGGTATGAAGAAGTTGAAATCTAATTCAGTCTCTAGGACTTTCAATTTCTATATTTAAGTTGGGTATAGTGTACTGTTTCAGTCTAACAATAGTTTGAAATGTTTGGGCCCTAACTTTTAGATTTTTGAACCAAATGGATTGATTTTGGTGTCATTGGAAACTTAAGACAAGGGAGAACACTTTTCTAGAAAAAAGAGTTATGTCAAAATATTGAAGGATGCTTTTGACAAGATACTTAAGTATAAAAGGCATAAGGCATTAAAGGAAGGGCAAAGTGGACTTTTATCAATCATTAAGGGTAAAATGGGAGGGAAGAAGTGTTGTTTCCTTCCTTAAGAGGGGGGAAAACGAAAATGGGAATGGAAGAAGTGAAATAACAAAACCAAAGAGAGGAAGAAGAGAGGTTTTGATGGTTAAGAGGAAAGAAGAGTATTGAGCTAGGGTTCCATCATTTCTTGGTCTTCAAAAGAGATTTTGGAGTTATTCAAGAAAGGAAAAAAGGAAAAGGAAGAGAAGAGCTTCCGTTTGAGCTAAGGATCCCTTCATTTTGTGAAGAATGAAGGTAAGATCATTTTTAAAACTTTTATATTTTTGGAAGGATTTTAGTTCATGGAGTTTAGAAAATGCTTAGGTTTAAGTATTCTAGAACCAATTTTAGTGATTGTGCTGAAGGGATTTTCAATTGAAAACCCTATTGAGTGGGATTTTGTTATTATATAAGGGGAACAAAAGAGGCAATAGGAACAAGAGAAGAGGTTTTTTGAGCAAGTCCATAATCAAGGAAATCAAGGTGGGTGCATGTTTATAATAGAATAAATAAGCCACTAATGTTTTCTTTAAATCAAAGAAGTTTAATATTTCCAATTGCATCATAATTGTTGCATTTATTACTATA
Organism: Erythroxylum foetidum; assembly: GCA_026546835.1. Lineage (NCBI taxonomy): Eukaryota > Viridiplantae > Streptophyta > Magnoliopsida > Malpighiales > Erythroxylaceae > Erythroxylum > Erythroxylum foetidum. The sequence continues at coordinate 14,462,378 of JANZLF010000002.1, forward strand.
TGTTTGTTATATGAATTGTGTGATGATTTATGAAAAGTTGTTTTAAAAATGATTCTTTGAAATGATGCATGATTATGAAACCATGCTTTTGTAAATGATTTTTAAGGTATAACAAGCATGTGAAAAGCAAGTTTTCAAGAGAATGTGCCATTTTGGACATCAAGCTTACAAGATTTTGAAATCTATGTGTTATGTGGGTTTGTAGTACTCCCTTAAGAACTATCACGTGCACGTTGACCCAAGTATAGGCTTCTCCCACCTGCCTACTAGTGGCATAGAGTTCCCTCAAGGACTCCCTCAAGAATTCACAACTACATAAGACCATTATATTGGAAATGTGTAGTTCGTCATATTTTTTGGACTTACCCAAATCATTTGATATGCTTATGTGCTCATGACAAGAGTGATGCATACATAGTTTGTATAACCCAAACCATTTGATATGCTTATGTTCTCATGACAAAAGTGATGCATACATAGTTTGTATAACCCAAACTATTATGAGGTGTTTATGCACTCATGTTATGTTAACAAGTTTGATGCATTCATGTTTTGCAACTTGTGAATTTTAGGGAAAGCCTAGGAAACATGTGTTTTAAGAACCATATGAAAAATTTCTATGACAAGTGAACGTTCTCAATAGTTTTTGTTTATTTTTTTCGTTATAAACTGTTACCCATAAGCTGTCAAGCTCACCCCTTCTTTGTCCCCTCTTCAGGTGATAGTTAAGAAGTCAAGTGATCAAGAGCCTAAGAGAATTTCTATAAATTTGTTATTTGTATTTTGTAATAAGCCAATGGCGTGGCTTTTCATATGTAAATAAAGTTTTTCAAACTATGTTGCTTTAGAAATGAAATGATAGATTGAAGTAGTTCGGTTATGTATGTTCATATTGACTTCCTCGTTATATGGTTGAGTTGGAGCAATAAGTTTGTTTTGATGTTTGATCATCATGGAGCACGACACCCTTGTGGGATGATGCCTAATAAGATTTCATGGAAATAACCCTATGGGTTTACACTCACGTTTCATGATTTCGTAAGAGTTGGGTTCCGACAATCGGTTCCCAGCATTTCACTTCTCTAATGTCTAACTAAGTTTTGTTTTTGAACTAATTCCTTTGACTTCCTCCTTACATTCCAATTATCTCCAATATTTTTCCAATATCCTTTTGTTTTTTATTTCTATTTTCCATAATAATCCATAATTTCTAATATTATTCCTAAGATTCACCAAAATTCAAAATATAACAATTCCATTAAGCAATAAAATTTCCAATGTAATAAATTTCAAAATTCCCAATATATCACAACTCAATTCAATTATACCCGGAATTATCCATGAATGCATGTACAACTATTTTCATGTGCAAAATTTTCACTATTCACGTTTATGTGTATGAGATTTTATGCATGAGCATAAAAATGCATTTCTAATCTCTCATTAATCACTTATTTTTACTATTCTAGCCTCCCCACAAGTAATGGGATGTTACAACTCTCCCCTTCTTAAAAGAAATTTCGTCCTCGAAATTTGTACCTAATTGATCAGGAAGGCAGGGGTATTATTTCCTCATATGCTCCTCCATTTCCTATTTAACTGTCATCACTCGAATATTTTCTTCCACTTGATTGTAGTCAATGGAACCACTCGGTCTGGCAATCACTTATTTAGTCATTTGCTTTCTTAACTAGTTCCTCAATATATATCTCAGATTACTCACAATTTTCACTTCATGTGACGACAATACATCTTTATCAAATCATATTAATATTTCTTAGCATACTCATATATCATACATTATGGATCTGAGACATCCTTTTATCAGTAACGCTAACTCATAATAATTTCGTATAGACCAATTCATACTGGGCTTAGTTTATCCTTTTTCCTAATCTGATCACATCTTGTACTCTATGTGAGCACACCTTGGCAAGGTGATACTCTCAGAGATAATTCATCTTTTTCACTTCCCATCGGTATTAATGCATTTAACTCTTAAGTCTATCTCACTATACTTCATTACTTCGATGATGTCCCACCAAATTCATTTGCCTTTCATGAGCCACTTAATTTCTATTATAAATTCATTTCACCCTATTCAATATCTAGAATCAATTCTGGTCTTCATTGTTGGGCCCGGGTCCCGGATCCCCGATTCCTGAGGCGACTCCTCGGGCTGCGCAGGCTACGGGTGCCCCATAACGTTGGACCCGATCCCAACATCCATGCAAATACATAAGTACAATTCGATTCGCACATACATATACTCATACATTTACATATTCTACACATGCATTCTAAACATGCATTAATCATCTCAAATTCATAAAACATATGCCATTGTCATTCGAAGGAATTCAACCAGTATTCTCGAAGTATAACATAATACAAAATGAAATTGAAATCCCAAAATACAAAAGTATGCTCCATGATGAAATGCTGGTGGGCTAACCAAAGTACTAACTTATACAAGGCTCCTAACTAGCTCGAAGTTTCTGATGCCTTGCAAGGTCGACAATCGTCTCGATCTGCACCTGAGGAGGGGAGAGTAATGGGGTGAGTTGCGAAGCTCAGTGGCATATACGTTTATAGCCATTGGCAACGAGCCACACAATCAAGCAATATGTACATTCATATATTCAAGCATAAATAGGTCAACTCTTATCACTTTACAATCATCACTATAATATGTCATGAAATTCATAATATAGCAACTCTTCATGCATCATGCTCAGCATGTCAATTATGAATGCACACAAATAGTTCGAGAGTTCTGTAAAACGATCCGAATAAACCGAAGTTTAATCCGTAAACTATCCGAGTACGATTTCTCAAGGATCTCGTGGCCTCAAGCGGGCAGCCGGGAGAATGCTTTATGTCAACATGCACGTGACTCCATCCGTAACTCTCTTACCCAAACAAAGCACATAATCCATTCGTTTCATGCTCAAAGCATCTTAGCAAAGATTTCGAAAGTCTCATTCTTTTCATATTTGCAAAATGCCATAAGGCCTATCAGGCCATGCATAATCATAGTCATAATGAAAATTCAATATTTCTCATGTAAGTCAATACAAGCAAGGTCACATAGTGCAAACAAGCATACATAAGGCAATTTGCTCATACACACAATAACCATAAACATATTACCCACCTAATATTGCTCAACTAGCTGACTCACTGGTGTCCTTCCTCTTGCGATTGGGTCAGGTCGACTTGGTTTCCTATAATAAACCAAGTTCTCATTCCGTCAATATCCAAAAGAAATATTCCATAAAGCTTAACAAATAAAAGTAAAGCACTAAAAGTCTCCATCTGACTTCCATCTAAATTCCCGAACCTTAAACGGCTCATTCCGAACTTCCCTTCTTCATATAACTTGTAGTCCTTTATTTCTAGATCACAACAAATCCAAAATTACCTCAATCGGACATCTACAACCCAAGATATGCCCAAAAATCTCCTTCAGAAAAAGTGGACGCCGCGGCGAGCCAAATTCCTTCGTACGTCGTGACGAGCCATCCTCGCACGTCACGACGAACACTTCTCTCGCACGTCACGACGTGCCTCCTTCGCACGTCACGACGAACTCCTCTCCGCTCGTTGCGACGAATTTATTTATTATACGTCGCGACGAGCTCCACGTCGCGGCGTGTTCATACGCACGTCGCGACGTGCGGGTCTGGAGCTCGACTCCAAAACTCTGATTTCCTGCATTTTCTATCTTAAATCCTTTCCAAATCCAAATGCAACACAGCCAAACTATAGATCAAGTTCTCTACTACATTTCTAACCCATTCGACACTTCAAATCCATCACAAACACATCAACCCAAGGAAATCCCTACACTTATGCCCTAAAACCCTAAAACCTTCGATTCTCACGCATTCAACATTCTTCTAGGTTGAAATCTACCCATAACAAGTTTGAAGGAAGCTAAACTTACCAGAAATTGCTTCGAATCGTCGGAAATCACAAGAATCGCAAAACCCTCTCTTCTCTTCTCTTCTTCTCCACCGACGACTTCTCCTCTTCTCTTTTCTCCTTCTTTTCTTTCTATTTCCTTCTAATTCTTTCTTTAAAACCTACCTAAGGTGGTCAAAGACCAAAATACCCCTTCTAATAAGCCTAAATCCATTTCCACTTAAGTAAACTTCCCAAAATGCCCTCATATACTTTTACCCATTAATTCTCATGTAAACCACACTATAACTAATTAAGCCTCAAATATTCACTAATGGTCCCAAATTAATCAAACTAAAGCATAATCACACAAGTATCAACATTCATACTTAATGACATCATAAAAAAAATTTCGGGGCCTAACATTTCTCCCCCTCTTAAAAGAAATTTCGTCCTCGAAATTCACCTGAATCATCGAAGAGATGCGGATACTTCTCACGCATGGCTTCCAATGGCTCCCATGTAGCTTCCTCTACTGAATGATTTCTCCATAGAACTTTGACTAGCTGCACTATCTTGTTCCTGAGGACTTTTTCCTTTGTATCCAAAATCTCCACTGGTTGCTCCTCATAACTCAGATCATCTCTTAGCTGAATCTCACTAGTCTGAATGATATGCGAAGGATCTGATCTATACCTCCTCAACATGGACACATTGTTAGAGTAGTGCCCTAAAGGCAATCCCCTTTAGCGCTTTTTGTTCATAGTCATGTACAGACTTTATGAATAAA
>JANZLF010000002.1:14515356-14528895 GCA_026546835.1 Erythroxylum foetidum
TTGATGATGCAATTTAAAGCATTAAATCTTTCTTGATTTGAACAAAACAATGAGTAACTTATTTACTCTATTATAAATATGAACCCACCTTGAATTCCTTGCTTAAAACTTGCTTAAGAATGAGCTTCCTCTTGTTCCTCTTGCCTCACTTGATTTCCTTAATCAAATAGCCAAAATTCCAATCAATTTGGTGTAGAAATCGGAAGGTCAAACTTTAACAATTCGAAGTAAAACTCATGCTGAAACAATAATTATATTCTTAACTTCCACCCAAAATTTCAGATCTTTAGAGACCAATTTATAACTTCATTCCTTCACAAAACTTGTAGATCCATGACTCTAGTTTACAATGAATTAGAAATCACCTCATTTGGACTTTTATAGCAAGAGATATGCCCAAAATACCAAAATTCACTTATGCTGGGAAAACTGGAGCTTGCCGCAGCGTGCACGCATGCGTGCGCCGCGAAGTACACCCCTCCTTTCGCACGCCGCGACGAAGGCCTATTGCTCGCCAAGACGTGCACATATTCGCACTTCACGATGTGCATACCTTCCTCGCACGTCGCGGCGTGCTCATGAGCACGTCGCGACTTGCGGGTCTAGAGAACGTCTCCGAACTCAATTTTTTTCCAGATTTTTCCCACTTCAATCCTTCCCTTAAGCACATACTACACATCTAAACCTTGATTCACGTCTTAGACTTCATTTCTAAACTCATTCTAACCCAGAATCAAGCATAAACACAACATGATCATCATCGCTAAGAATTTTACTAAATTTTCAGAAACCTCTATACTTTCGATCCTAACCCATTCCAAGCAAATCTAGGGTTTCATCTACTCAACAAGATGGAAAAGAGCTTGAACTTACACGAGATTGCTTCAATCCTTTCAAAATTGCTCTAGGAATGCAAACCTATTTCTCTTCTTCTTCTCCCCAAGCTTCCCACGACTCCTTCTTCTCCTTTTCTTTCTTTCCCTCTTTCTAATTTCCTTCTCTTTTCCTTAAGCTTAAATGGAGACACAAAGACTAGAATGCCCCTCCTTGCTAAGTCTTAATCTTTCCAACTTAAGTGAACTTCCTATAATGCCCTCATATACACATTTTATTCTTTCATTACCACTTATACCACACTAATCTCAATTTAATCTTAATTTTCCACTAACACTTCCAATAAAATCAAACTATGCAATAAATCATACAATCAACATAATTCATGCTTAATAACATCAATAAAGAAAATTTGGGGGCCAACAGAGAAGATGAAGAAATGAAGAAGTTACGCAAACTGAAGCTTTTGTCATTTTTTGAAAGTGAAAGATCAAAATATGGTTTCACTGAAAAAAAACGTCACTTAACAAGTGGTGTGGCAAGTGACACTTGTCACTTGCCACAAGTCACTCTCTCAAGATCTCTTCTTGATTTTTTAATAAACTAGTCCATTTGCCTCCAATTTTTAGCCCAATTTTCTCCCAATTTTTAATGATACTTGCCATTAAATCTTAATGTCATTCATAAAAAATTATACTGCCATTTGACATTTATTTCTACCACTGTTCATCAATTGTTCTGCTACTTGGCATTTCTCCTACTCCAATAATACCCTTAAATTTTTTAGAAAATTCTCAAATTTTCACCAAAAATTTTGAGTTAATAAATTCATAATTCTCAATATAATCACATTTATAAACAATTATACCTAGAATATATCAATGAATGCATGTATAATTATTTTAATGTGCATAAGTTTAATGTTCACATGTATGTGCATATCATATAATGCATGAGCATGAAATGCATTTTTTTCTAATCTCTCATTGCTATTTTTTTCAATTTCAAAAATCTAGGGTTCTAACTCTTAGTATGAGAACAGGATGTTATAGAATACATTGGAGGTGAATGATTATCAACTAAGGCCCTATACGGAAGAACCTTATGTGCAGGAACTACATGGGCCACTAGAAGGTCATAATTTTGTCATGTAAGGAAAAAAAGAAGTTGAGCCAACAACACTAAACAAAGGCGCTTTTTAGGAGGCAACATAAGGAAAATAAATTTCTTTTCCTTTCCTTTTTCACATTATTTTTTTATGCATATGTATTTTTGAATTTGTTTGCTTTACTTGTTTTAAGTTTTCAATCAAAATGAGAGAAAGGATAAAACAACAAAACAAACATTTTCTCTTTTCTGCTGATTCTAGGACTATATAGTCCTGATTAGAGTGTGAATTGACTAGATAATTTTGTAGCAACTTTAGTATATACTTTTGCTCTTGTGATTTGTCAATGTGTATTGTCTTTCAAAGTGTAGTGATTAATCATAGACAATGAGATTTTGAGCCTTATTTGACTGATACATTAATATCAATCTCGTTGCCTTTTGATAATGTGTGACCTACATGACGTGTAAATCCTAATTTTGCCTTGAATTTTTATTCGATACCACATTTTTATCACAAGCATTAATATGGATATGATTAGGAATTCTTTGCTTTTCCAAACTACATTAGCCAAATAGCCTACCTATTATATGATTTCCCTTTTTAAGAAGCCCCCTTAAGCTTTATTCACCTATTCTTTATGTATTAGCCACATTACATGCTTTAACCTAACCAATTATCCTTCCCAAGCCTTGAAGCTAGTGGAACATTTGTTGATTTTTGAGTTTGTGGATGTACATAATTATAAGTGTGGGGATATGCATATATGTGGGTTGGTTATAATCTTGAGATGTTATTTTATATTTTATCATTGAAATTCCCATATTGATGTAGTTTATTTTAATTTTTATAATAGAAAAGAAAATAAAAGAAAAGAAAAGGCAAAAGCAAAAGCAAAAAAAAAATTTAAATAAACGTATCAACGAGGAAGTGCATTTGTGGTTTGTAAGGTTATTCATACTTAATGCATCCTTTTAAAGTTGTATTGATTGAGTTACTTGAGTATAATGAATATGAGGTTGATGTTCGCTTGGAAGGGTCACTCTTTGTGTTTTAATATATTGTCATCAATTGTATGAGTGATCCCTTCGAATTGGTATATACTTCATGTGGTTTGTGTATGAGAGCTTAAGTTAAAGTTATAAATTTTGTTTTTGCATTCATCATAGTTGATGTAAACAATTGTGAGTGAATGTTGTTTTTTACACTTGATAGTATATTGAGTGTTACTTTTGTTTCACTAGCTTTGGTGGCTTTCATGTTATTTAACCCAAATACATCTCAGCTTACCAATGCCCATATTACAGCCTTGAAAATTCCTTTGATCCATGATTTTGGATATGATAGTGGTGGAGAAATGAAATAATATACAATCTTGTGGATTGTCATGATCATGAACGGTATTGAGTGTACCAATAAATATATTTTATTTAAACATATTTTCCAAGTATACCATTAGATTGCTCAGTTTTTAAAGGTATTAAATGTTGATTGATCATGAGTAAAAGCTTGGAACGTTAAGTTCTTACTATGATTTTTTAAAGTCGTTCATCTTTGCTTACGATTTATTTATTCTTGGAACATACAAGAAATGAGTCAATATTTTTGGGTCTTTGAGCTTAATTTTAATGTTTTTCCCGAGGATGGTCGATAGCTAAATGTAGGAGAAATTAATAAGTGCTTAATTGATTATGAAATTATTCTACAACACTTAGCGATTAATGACATGAAATTGCTCAAGATACTCACTTTGACTCATATGTGATTTTAGGGACAATTCAAAAGCAAAGAAGTTAAATTGAGTCAAAAGCATGATATTTAGGCCATTTTCTGAAGATTAATTTTCACTTATCTTCATACAGCAAGAAGAAAATTAAAAGACAAAGAGAAGACAAGAAAAAATGAAAACACAAGGAAATTGCTCACAACACGTGCATGGAAATTGAATAATTTTGCATGGCCCAATGTGAAATTAAAGGTTGGAAGCAAAAGCATGAAACGATAATACAGTGAGAACAAAATGTCAATAGAAGAAGAAGAAAAAGTTAGGCTAGCATGTAGCAATGTGTGTGTTTCATACACACACATATATTAGGCAAAAATGACACAGCCAAGACATACAACGTAGAAGCAAACTGCATAGTGCCAAGATTGGACTAATAAAAGCACATTGTTGACTATTTCTTACTGTAATATTGTTTATAAAGTGATTTCCAAGTGTTTAGTCAATAGATTAAAGGAGTCTCTAAAGCAACTAATCCATTTTTCTTAAGGATCCTTTATTATAGGCAAAACCATTTTAGACAATATTTAATGGTACAAAAGCTGATGAGGGATTATAATACCATTAGATCCATTAAAACCTATGGTATTAAAGTGGATTTATCTAAAGCTTTTGACAAGTTCATTGGAATTTCATTCTCATTAGCCTCGAATAGCTTGGCTTCCCCAAAAAATTCATTAATTGGATCAAACTTTGCCTCTCAAGCATTTCTTACAATGTGTTTAATAATGGATCCCCAAGCAAAATTTTAAAAGGCTCTAATAAGATAAGGCAAGGAGACCCACTTTCTCCATATTTGTTTGCCATATTAATGGAGGTTCTCAACAAGATAATTAGGTTGAACACATCAAGATCTCCTGGCTTTAGTTTCTATCACAAATTTAAGGGGATGCAACTTACTCATCTAAGATTTACTTATTATCTTATGATTTTCAATAGAGTTGGTCAAATTTCTATCTCTTTATTGTACAAATCTCTTCAAGCATTTTACAAGATCTCTAGAATAAGTGTCAACTTTTAAAAGAGCAAGGTTTATTTTTATATTAATGTTTCTATCACTGACAGATTAAAGAACATAATTGGATTAAATTCCCACTGCCTACATTTTAAATACCTTGGAGTTCCAATCGTCTAAGAAGTTAAGATATCAAGATTGTCTAGTACTATTGGAGAAATTCAAGAACAAAATAAACACTTAGGAAAATAGAGCTTTGTCATAATTTGGAAGAGTTCATTTTATCATTTTAGTGCTGAATAATCTTCACACTCATTGGAGTGCTCACATGTTCTTCCCTAAAAAGATCAAAAAGGAGTTAGAGAAATGTGTTAGGAACTTTCTGTATTTTAGAAAGTTTGATAATCCCAAAGAAGCAAAAATCAAATAGGAGCAATTATGCTAGAAAAAGCAAGAAGCTAGATTAGGATTTGTCTCAATTCACGTGATCTAGTGGCTAAGAGAATCTGGAGACTCTTTAATGACAAAGAGGTTCTTTAGAGCAAATAGAAAAAAGTGTATTATTTGAGGGATTCCAATTTCTGCCAAATAGGTGAAAAGAATGAACACTCATGGCTTTTCATACAAATGCTCAGGAAAAGAAAGTATATTACCCCTTTATTAGAATTCAGGTTGGTAATGGTGAAGATATGTAATTCTGGTTTAACAACTGGGCCATCCTAAGTTTTTTAATATTAGGAGGGGAACTTTTAACACTCATAGCTAGAATACCAATCCAGACTAGAGTTATACATGTTATTGAACATAATGCTTACTTAATAACTAGTAGGGGTGTTGATAGACTAAAGAATCACCTCCTTAACTATTCGCTTAACCCAAAATGAAAGATAAAGCCATTTAGACTATCAATAGAAATTAAGATGTCACCACCTCTCATTTTTAAAAGCCCTCAAACCTCAAACTCCATTCATTCCATGGTACAACATTGTTTGGAGAATCTCCTTAATGCCCAAAGCTTCTTTTTTCACTTGGCTAGCTACCATATGGAGACCAAAAACCAAAGAAAAGTTAAAGAGATCTAGTGGATGTCTTTGTAACTTATGCAATTTCAACTGAAAACTATAAACCATTTATTCTTTTATTATAGTTACATACCTATAATATTAGAAAGAATGCATCATATTATGAATTTGTTTTGTTTAGTTATTAATTGGATATCATTTTCAAGTGGGTTGGAAACAATATAGGAGGAGGAAGAATTTGAAGAAGGCTTTGGAGAAGAAGACTATCCAATGGTGTCTATACAAGCCATGTTGGGATTATTTAGAGAGATGGAGTTTTAAAAAATGAGATTAATGGGGGTGCATCAGACACAAAGAATTCACATACTGATTGACAATAGAAGTACGCATAACTTTATGGATACCATCACAGTAAAGAAGGGGGGTTGTGACCTTCAGGAGATAGACTCGATTTTGATCATGGTCAAAGAAGGACTACAGTTGGAATGTCGACAATGTTTTAGGGATTTCATCTAGACAATGCATGGTAACAATTCACCATGGATGCTCTGGTACTACCATTTGGGGGTTGTGATATTGTATTGGGAGTGCAGTTGTTAATTGGGTTAAATGATGTATTACGCAATTTCAGACATAGAATGAAGATGTTTAAGGAAGAATGGTGATGCTACAGGGAATCCCAAAAGGCAAATCTCGGCTCATTTCGAGCAAGGAATTCCAGAAGACTCTACAATGCTCATCAAGCAACCAATTTCTAATGATGCAACTTTAAATCCCCATTAAGTATCAATTGCAATAGATGAGAATGAAGGATGAGCAGTGGAGTGCATTTGATGAAATTAACCTAGTATTGTCTGAATGCACAATGGTGCTTTAGGACCGAACCACCTTCCCCTAAACCGCAAGCACAATCACCAGATCATTCTAAAGGATGGATTTGATACCATTAATATGCATCCATATCACTATTCAAGAACTCAAACAGATGTAATAGAGTAGTATGTCAAGGAACTTATGAAGCAGGGGTTCATCTGCCACAACTGCAGCCTATATGCATCTCTGGTGGTCCTCGTCAAGAAAAAGGATAACTCATGGCATATGTGCGATTACTGGGAGTTCAATAGATATACGGTGAAGGATAAATTTCGGATACCCTCATTAAAGAATTGCTGGATGAATTGCATAGAGCCAGTTGATTCTCCAAATTGGACCTATACTTTAGGTATCACCAAATCCAAATGTAGCCAAAAGATGTTTTAAAGATGACTTTTAAGACACACGAAGGGCATTATAAATTCTTGTCCATGCTCTTCAGGTTGAATAATGATCCTTCAATGTTTAAGAGGTTAATGAATGAATTTTTTAAGTTGTATTTGCATCATTTTATTATTGTATTTTTATGATACATTAATTTGTAGCTCATTATTTCCATTGCATGTAGAACATATTTTAGTAGCCCTTCAAACACTAAAGGAAAATCAACTATTCTTGTGAGGGTGCAAATTGGGGAGCGCCAAGTAGAATATTTGGGCTATTCGATTTCAAAAAAGGCAGTAACAACGGATCCTAGAAAGGTTAAGATGATTGAAGAATGGTTGGTACCTAAAAGCATTAATGACCTAACAGGAATTTTAGGAATCATGGGTTATTACCGGAGGATTATTAAAGGTATGGGATGATGGCTAAACCATTGAAAAAATTAATTAAAAATGAATTTCTAACCAGTTGGGAATGGCAACAGGGAGAGCAGAAAGCCTTTAAGAACTTAAGGAAGTAATTATGCGTTGGCCCCCATTTTTTTCTTTTCTCTAGTTAAGCATGATTTAAATCAATTTTGAGGTTCTGATGGATTTAATTTTTGGGATTTATTATTATGTCAATGTTAGTAAGATTATGTGACATTGTTAAATTGAATTAAAGTACTAAGGTAATAAGGATGTTCAAGGGCATTTTTTGAAGACCACTTAAGGATAAAAGATACAAGGCATATAAGGAAGGCCAAAATGGACAATTTAGAATCATTAATGGCAAAATTGAAATAAGAAGTGATGGCTTGTTTTTAAGGAAGAAGCAAAAAAAAAATTGGGAAAAAAAGAAACAAAGAGAAGAGAGAAAGAAGAGAGTTCGGTGGAGAAGAGAGGAAAGAAAGAAGAAAAATCTAGGTTTTGATTTTTCTTGGTCCTAAAGAGTGATTTTGAAGTTATTCAAGAAGAGAAAAAGGTAGAAGATGATGAGAGCTTCCATTAGAGCCAACAAACTCTTCATTTGGTGAAGATTCAAAGTAAGTTGCATTTTAATCTTTGGATTTTTAAAGGGTTTTGATTCATATAGCTTAAGAAACGTATGGGCTGAAGGATTCTAGGATCAATTTTAGTGAATATGACTTGTGGGGTCTCCAATTAGAATCCCTATTGATATGAGAATTTTGTCTTTGATAAAGGAAATTAAAGGAGGCAAGAGGAGCAAGAGTAAGGGCATTTTTTAGCAAAGTTTAAGCAAAGGAAATCAAAGTGAGTATACTTTTATAATAAAATTAATATGCTAACAAATGTTTTCTTTGAATCAAGGAAATTTAATGTTTTTAAATTGCATCATAAAAGTTGCATTTGATGCTTCTTAAATGAATTGAAAATTTGCTATGTGTTTGGTATGTGAATTGGGTTGATGATTTGTGAAAAGACTTTCAAAATGATTCTTTTGAAAAGATACATGTTTATGAAATTATGTTTTCAGAAATAGTTTTCGAAATATCTCATGTTCATGACAAACAAGTTTTCAAGAATGTGCCATTTGGGCAAATGGTTTTCCGTTCATGAATTACATGTTATGTGGGTTTCGTGTAATCCATTCAAGAATTTCACGTGCATGTTGACCAAGTTAAAGGCTTCTCCCGCCTATCTGCTAGTGGCATGGAGCTCGTTGATGGACTCCCTCAAGTTTACACCTATGCAAAACCATTATGTGGGATTGCGATAGTGCCTCAAGTTTACGACTACACAGGATCATTATGTGAAAATGTGTAATTCGTCATGTTTATGGATTTGCCCAAACCATTTTGACGTGCTTATGTGCTTATGAGATGTTGACAAGTTTGATACATTCATGATTTAAAATTTGTGAATTTCGATTATGAAATTGAGAATGATACTTTGATGAATTTAATAAGAGCTTCGTATTGGCAAATGAACATTTCAAAAGTTTTGCTTATTTTTCTGTTATAAACTTTTACCCACGAGCTTTAAACTCACCCCCTTTCATTCCCATCTCCAGGTGATGAGAAAGAGATTGGGTGAAAGAGAGTCAAGGCATTCGTTCGATTATGCATATTTTGTATTTTAAGTTAGATTGATGTAAAAACAAGACTTCAGACACATGTCCAGAATTATGGGGTTTTGTATCTTTTTATTTTGTATTTTTGATATTTTTGATGTAATGTGGCTTAGAATGCCATTAAAGCTTTGTAAACTCTTATTCTATGATGTTAATGAAATATGGATTTATGAATGGATGATTGTTAAGTTGAAAAGTGAATTTGTGTATGGATGAGGTGGAGTTGAAATATGAATTAATTAAGGATGAGTTTAAGTTAGGATTTGGTATATTTGGGAAAGTTATCAATTTAAGGTGATAAATTTTGAATATTAATTGCTGCTGCATATCAGTGAGATGCTATGGATAAGAAAACAGGAATGAATGATGAAATGTAGTTGGATGATTAGAATGATGTTGCATGAGAGGAAGTGAAATTGGAAAATTTTTCAAGTCTTTCACAAGGGTAAAAATTTTGTGTTCTAGCTTTGAGGGAAATACTGTATTGATCTAGGTTGAATTAGACAAAGTTTCTTCTTAAAAGTTGTAGATTATTTTTCTAGCTTTCAATTGATATATAGTATGAGATTTTTGGACATTGAAGTTAGGAGATATGATCATTAGAAGTTTGTGATGTTGTTTAGGATGGACTTTTGGGACAGCCACATTGTTTAGAACTTTTGACCCTTATAATGATTTTGTACACCACATTATAACACGTTTTAGGTTTGAAGTCATTTAAGCACTTAGGATTGGGGGATTTAGGCACCAAGACCAAGTAAGTCTTATTCATCTTCATGAGCAACCTACCACTTCTGAAAAATTACTAAACTAATTTAACAAATAGTGCTTGTAAGACACTCCATTTTTCTTGAAAAACCTTGCATTAAAGCCATTTAGGCTTAAAAACTTGTCAGGATGAAAGAAAATAATACTTTTCTTATCTCTTCATTTGTGACTTCCTTGAGCAGTTTTGAACGTTGATTTTGCTTTATAGAACCTGACATTCTATTGAGTAGATTCTCAACAAGTAAGTAATATATGCACTCGCACCATTAATATCCATGAAATGACCTTTAGTTATCTCTTCTATCTCCTTTTGATCATACATTATTCTACCATTTCTATCTTCTAGAGATACTGTTTTGTTCCTATTCCTCCTGTTGGGCCCAGGCTGCCACACTCGGGCTTAGGTCCCCGAGTGAGTACCACCTGCAGCTCAATGGTGAGAGGCGTCCACTTAAAGTGGAACAAAACCTTGAGGTATTGGGTTCGAGCCGTGGCTCACCCTTGACCAAAGAGGACAGTACTGATTAAGTTGGATGCCGCGGTATAACCCTCAAACACTCGCCGCAGTATAACCTGCAAACACCTACGGGTGGGGGGTGGGGTCCAATAGTTACACTCAAAAGGATGGAATTGACTATAAAGAGACCTTCTCTCCAGTTTCAAAGAAGGGCTCTTTAAAAATTTTTGTGGCCCTGGTGGCTCATTATGATTTAAAGCTTCACCAAATGGATGTAAAGGCCGCTTTTCTAAATGGTGAATTAGAAGAAGAAGTTTATATCGATCAATCGGAAGGTTTCTTGGCCACAGGAAAGGAATGATTAGTGTGTAAATTAAAGAAATTAATATATGGACTAAAATAAGCTTCCTAACAATGGTATCTTAAGTCTAATGATATCATTATATCTTATAGTTTTGTAGAAGATACCGTTGATCAGTGTATATGTATGAAGGTTAGTAGGAGCAAGTTCATTATATTAGTCCTATATGTTGATGATATCCTTCTTGCTGCTAATAATATGGTTTTGTTATATTATGTAAAGAATTTTTGTCTCTGATAATTACGAAATGAAAGATATGGGTGAGGCATCCTATGTGATAGGAATTGAATTATTCCGTGATAGATCACAAGGATTGTCTTAGAAAGGTTATATCAAGAAAGTATTAGAAAGATTTCAAATGGAAAAGTGCTCTACAGGGATAGTTCTAATTAAGAAAGGGGACAAAGTTAGTCAAATGCAATGTCCATGAATCGATTTGGAACGTAAGGAAATGGAGGCTATTCCTTATACGCCAGTAGTTGGGAGCTTAATGTATGCTCAAACATGCACTCGGTTAGATATTAGTTTTGTTGTCAGAATGCTAGGCCGATGTCAAAGAAATCTTAGAATGGACCACTAGAATGTTGTAAAGAAAGTTCTTAGATATTTATAAGGCACAAACAACTATATGCTCACATATAGAAAATCAACCCATCTCGAAGTGATATGTTACTCAGATCAGACTATGTCGGTTGTGTAGACTCACAAAAATCTACATTTGGTTATATGTTCCTATTAGTTGGAGGAGCAGTTTCGTGGAAAAGTGGAAAGTAGTTTGTCATTGCTCTTCTATGGAGGCTGAATTTGTGGCATGCTTTGAGACCACGATTCATAGATTGTGGTTGCGAAACTTTATCTTAGGTATTGGCATTTTCGTTAGTATTAATAAATCGTTAATAATTTATTGTGATAATTCCACAGTCATTTTTTTCTCTAAGAATGACAAGTATTCAAAGGGTGCGAAACACATGGATTTTAAATATTTTTCTGTGAAAGAAGAAGTGCAAAAATGTAAAGTCCTTATTAGTATAGCGTTCTAATATGTATATATACATATAATTGTTTTGCTAAAATTGTTATGACACTTGTGAATTCAATTACAGTCATATACTTTCTCACTTACTTGTTATCCATATTATGTTGTATACAATAATTATTTTTTGGGAGATAACAATTATAAAATTACCAACTTAAAGTTTTATGAGTTGAGTTGATTATGTGATATATGGAAAGAATCATGTTGTATAACTTGTGACCGTTATGATCCCATCATCTTAATTCAATTAAGGATGACTTGATCGATTCCATGTATTGTGTGCACTTAAAGTTTTATTGTTAAATCACTAAGTCGTAACATGGGCCAAGTAGGAGATAGTTAGATTATTAATGGCCCGTGTTACTTATAGATTTGAGTCCAATGAACAAAGCCCAAGATAATGGTTATTGGGTATTAAAGCCTTATTCTAAAATGGGTCCAAGAACCTTTACCTCTCTCTTTTAAAAATCAACATAATGGTTGGTTGTTCATAAGTTTTAGAAAATTATCAAAGAGGTTTCTGAACCATTGAGGAAACTAATCAAAGAAGAAAAAGGCAGAGAGGGAATCAATACTTACAAACACAATCATAGATTCAGGTATGATTTAATAAATCAATCCATAAATGTCTTTCATACTATTCATCCCTTATCTTATAAAAGTTGGTCTAGATAATGAAAAATCTAATAGCCAATACACAAATTTATTATAACATCCCATCCCCGAGGGGAAGGGTAGAATAGTCATTTGGAACGGGTTCTGAGTGATTAAGATTGTCTTGGCATGTTCATGCATTCACATATACATATGAAATTGCTTATTTAATTGATGATTGATGATTGATGAGTTAGAAGTTAATAAATGAGATGTCATGTAGTATAGGTGAATTGAGTTATTTTGGATGGATTGTAATGATGTTAAATAAGTGTTTATTAAAGGATGATGATTGAGTGTGTGTGCTGCAATTTTGTGGACTAATGCTCAAGGATAGGTTGTGAGATGGTTTATGGTGGATATATGAAGTGAATTGAGTGTTGCTTGGTTTAGAAATGGTATGGAAGATGTAGAATGTGAGTTAGGTTGTGCATCTGGAAAATTTTCTTTGTGTATGTTTCAATGTTTTGGTATAATTTTTAATATGGTTATGCTATTGAGATGAGGTTTAGCTTGAATTAAACTTGAGAAGTTTGGATATACTTCGTATGAAGGAAGTGTTGTCCAATTTTGACTTGAAGGGTTCTAAATTTTGCTTTGAAAGTTGGCAATATGTACAGGATGGATAGTGCCATGTTTGTGATCCTAACATTGAAAATTTGTGACCTGAAACTTTGGGGAATTTTTCTAAGCTAAATGAGATAGATTTTGTGAAATTGGTCTTCATTAAAGTTGAAGATTTTCTTTTTAGCTTGCTATCGCCACTAAGTATGACATTTTTCAATTTTGAGGTTGAAAGTTATGGCTTGTTAATTTTCAGATGGTATTTCAAAGTATTAATGTGCTTTGTGTGTGAAATGTCTCTAAGTATGGATTTTGTGGCTACTATATTTTGAAGCCAATTCTAGACTTTTATGGTTTAAATTAGCTCAAATGGTCTTATGGAAAGTTGTAGAGGAATGTCTTAGCTTTGTACTGATGTATAATATGCTTTTTTTGGATGTAAGAATTGCAAGTTATGGATTTTTAAAGTATGGATATGGTTTAGGTGATATCTTTATTTAACAATCTTTAAGTAGCCACAATCATGTGAGAAATTGACCTAGTTAGAGGTGGAATTCGCTTCTAATTCCTTCATGGGAATTGTAGGATGGTTTCTGATCTTTTCATTGATATAAAGCATGGAATTTTTGGACAATGGGATAGGAAGTTATGAGTTTGAGAAGATTGT
>JANZLF010000002.1:14552234-14565417 GCA_026546835.1 Erythroxylum foetidum
ATGGATTTAAAATAGGTAAAAAAATCCCTCCCCAAGCCGTGCTTGCATGTTTCGTTGCACACGGCTTTCCCTATGTAACAACTAAAAAAAAGGTTTTCAAGGATATATTTTTAATTGTTATTAATTATTTTTATATGATTAATAATTATTTTCATGCTTTAATTTGGTTTAAAATGGTTTAGAGATGTAAAATTTTCATGTCAATGTGACGATAGATATAGTGATCCAATTTAGGTTTTGAGGATTATTCATGTATAATTGAGTGTGGAATTGTTTGAAATTTTATATGCAAATATAGTTTTGGATGTAGCTTGTAATTGTTATGTTGTGAATATACTAGTGATGTATAGCAAGTTCACATTAAAGCAATCTAGAGAATGCTTACATAGAATAAAAAGATAGGGTAAAAGAAGGTCTCCTTGTCTCAATCCTCTGCTTTCATGTAATAACTTTATAGGCTTTCCATTCACTAAAATACTGTAGGAGGTGGTAGTGATAGATTTCTTCATCCAATTATAGAATTTATCTTAAAAGTCAAAGACTTATACTAATTGCAAGGTAAATTCCTAAATTAAGGAGACAAATGTCTTATTAAAATCCATCTTTAAGGCACAATTCTCATAGGAGTTGGCTTTGGCGTAGTCTTTAAGGAGTTATTCAACCTAGAGTATATTGTCCTCAATTAGTCCCCCTTCTAGAAAATTACCCTATGATTCTCCAATCAAGCTATAAAAAGTGTTTCATTCTGGTAGCCGGTATTGTAGAGATTGCCTTGTAGATGAAGTTACAATAGGAGATGGGTCTAAAACTAGTAAGGCATACTAGACAAATGTGTGTCTTATTGACTTCCCTTAACATTTTCTCATTCTCAAAGAATCCCTAGATAGCCTCCAACACTATATAATTGATCATAGGGTATGACCTATGAAAAAGGTATTCGTTAAATCCATCAGGGCCTAAGGCTTTCATAGGTCCAAACTCAAGATTAGGTTTTCAATTTCTGGTGGGCATCATAAGGAAGTTTTGAGTTCCTCAGTAATGGTATCATTGATTAAAGATTTGAGTAAATTTATTGTGGAACTACAAGCATCTTGTATCCCAACTGTATTTTTTAATTGGCAAAAGGTCTTTAAGAATTGTGTAGTAGTTAAAGTATTGTTGACTACTGTTTTTTCATCTTCTATAAGCTTAGGGTTATCAGGGTTGAGGTACAAAAAGGATTAAGCATTGTCTATTTTAGCTTTAGTTGCTTCAACTTGTTCAAAAGTGTTATATCTTTTGAAGTTCAGCTTTTTTTTTTTTCATCTCGTTCTTGATACTTTGGATACTCTTTACAAATATGAAAACTTACTGCCTGAAATCCTTCGTTGGATACCTTTTTGAATGGCCTCTTGATGTCTTTCTTCTTCTACCAGATGGTTGTTAAACTGAAGGGGTGTTTTAGGATTCTGAGAACATCCAGGTTTTTAATGAGAATGGGACAGTGGTTAAAAATTCTTTTTGTTTCAAAGGTTGCTTTGCTATCAGGGAATACATCAAACCATTCTTTATTTACTAGAGCTCTGCCTAGTTTCTCCCTTAACATCCAAAAACTATTATGATTATAGAACCAACCCTCTATCTTGAAATTAGTAACCCCAATATCTTGAACATATTATTTTAAATCAGTGTTGAATATTCTTTGGCTTGTATACTCATCTACTACGTAAACATTGCATTAAGGTCTCTAAGAAGTAATCATGGCCCTTGTACAATAGGTTGTAAGCCCTTTAGTTTCTACCATAAGTCTCTTCTCTGGAAAATAAAGTCAGAGACATATATATAAATGTAACATATAGTGTGCAATTCATCTGGATCAAGGTAAATTTTAGGTGCCTCGTATAGTTTGATTGATCAAAACTTGGTTAGGGTTGAAGGCCATAATAAATGCACCCAAGAAGTGATATTGGTGATTAGATAGGGATGTCTAATAGCTTTCCGTAGCTTTGAGCTTCAAATGTTTTCCTACTTTAATTTAGTTTCTTATAAACCCTAACAATTAGTTATGAAAAAATCTCACAATGTTGATAGCTTGTCGGGGCAATTAATGAATGTCCCTCAAATTCTATGAATGATAAACATTATTTAGAAGGGGATAAGGTAGGGTCCTTACCTTTATTTCTTCTACCAGATTTCCTCTTTTTATTAGTCTAGAACCTTTCTTGGGACTGCTCCTTAGTAGAGGAGCTACAACTTTTTTGCGATGCTCAACTTAGTTTATTCCCAATAATGTCTGCAGTAAAGACGGTAGGGGTTTAAGTGAGGGATACTGCAGCTTCCTTGAGGTGGCTTATCTTCTTAGGTGTATGACCCAACTAGAGGTACTTTTACTTCATTTAGCTTCGGAGTAACCAGGTTTTGATTTAGTTGCTTAGATTTCTTACTCATTAGCTTTTCAAAATCCCTTTTAACAAAGTGTTTGCCGGTAGGTATCGATTGTTTCCATTTGTGTTAAAGAAAGGTTTCCTGGTGTATGTCACCCTCCTAGCTAGCATCTTCACATAATCTTATTAGTGAGATAGTGTTAAGGAGATCCTAAACCAACCTTGCACTTACACATATACATGCAAACCTAAATACCTAATACACTTTTTTTTGGGCTATAGTTTTGTCTATACGTGGGGGCTTCTCAATGCCGTTGGCAAATGAGCTAAGCTCATGAAATCTTAGCAATAGGTCAAGGCAGGTTCATACCTGAATAGACCCAAGCCTGGCTCAAAAATCTGGGTTAGGCCTAAGCCCAATTTGAAGTTTGATCGGACTCAAAACTCGATTGGGGTCAAGTAATTCAAAGTCTAATCAAACCTAATTAATTATATTTTAAATTTTTAAAAATTAAAAACGTAGTTTTAGAATATACAATGCCGATTATAATAAGAATTTCATAAATAACTTCACCACTTAAAAACCCTTAATAGATTAAGGAACTTTTTATGTTATGATTAGAAACTTTTATTTTCCTTTTATAAGGCAGATTATATTTTTTGACACAACTGATTGTATTAGAATTGTTAAATTGTTAGAATTATTACATCAACTAAAAAATAATTAAGGAATGATTATACATAAGAATGATGTCATTTAACCTAAAAGCTTGAGTTGATGAATAAGAATTAATCATTAGAAAGATAATTTCAATCTGAATAATTGTTGACATAGCATATTTAAAACAATGAAATTTTAACACACTTAACTAAAAATTTATGATTATAAAAATGCAAACTTAACTCTATATTACATTAAAAACCATTCAATTTAAAAGCTTAAATTTTATAGATAAGATCATTTATTATTTTAACATGCTCTTTCATATATACATGGGGACAAACACAATATATTATAAATAAACTAATAAAAAGCATATCATAGATTATTATAAATAAACAAGAATGACGTGATTTGAATTCTTGACTTTTTAGTCACATAAAATTTTTATTTTGAAGAAAATGTTATTTATATATTAAAAAAAGAGTACTAAATACTTTTTGAAAAGATCCTTAAGACTTAAGTCATCATTCTTATATATACGCCCCTGTTAAATATTTTTTTCCTAGAATTTAACAATTTGTCGTCCCCAACTTCCGAGTGTTGTGCAAAAAAGGCGCCAACTTAAGGCCCAATCTACCAGTCTCCACTTTCCTCAAACTCCAAAACCAGAACTACCATGAACTAACTACCAGTCAAAAGCGACCTCATTCCTTCGTTGCCACCACGTCCAATCATGTTCACATGTTTATGAAAATACGTATGTGTACATATATATATATATATTCTTACACGTACGTAAACATCTCCCATTCTCTTTCACCTACTCTTCCAGGTCGATCTCTTTCTCTATCACTTCAGTTTTCGTGGCTCATATTATTGTTTGTTGTTTTTCCGTTGGATCTTTCTCTTTGTTTGACTTGCTTCTTTCTTCGTGCTCTTTTCCTCCTCTCGAAAGATTACCCGAAACAACTACTCTTGGTCTGCAATCACGCGGGGATTCCATCCAGTTCAGATGCTGAAAAACTGAACCTCATTCTCTGAAGTTGTTGCCAGGTCTGTCTAAGAAATAGAAAAGAGTGAAAAAGAAAAGATTCTTTATTCCTTCAAGAAATAGTTTCTGCAAATCATGGAGGAACCGTCAAATGGGAAAGTTGAGGAGTCCCAGATGGTGGAACTAGAGCAAGAAGATACCAAGAAAATTACCAAGGACGTCGAGGAGATCAAACTTGAAGATGAATCTGTCAAACAAATTGATATTGATGGCAATTCCAAGTCTGTGAAAGAGGCTGATCATGATGGTGGTTCAGTAGAAAAGGAAGAAACTGAAGACAAGAATCCACAGGCGGAGGAATCAACTCTAGAGAAGCTGGACAACGAAGTTTCTAACATTGTTGAAGAATTAGCTTCACTTCCAGGAACTTTTGTAGAAGACTTGGTCCAAGGTGTGGAAGCTCTGTCAGAGGAGCCTCAAGTGAAGGAAGTAGAAAGAAAAGAAGAAGTGGAGATTCCTAAAGAAAATCCAACTCCAGTAGTTGTAACAGATTTAATGATAGATTCAACACCAATACCACCTGCAACTTCAGATGGGTCTGAGGTGGTGTCAAATGCAGCCAACGAAACAATTGTTCCTTCTTCTGCGGAGAACCCTGACCTCACTCCAGTTGCAGGACATACTGTGACAGAAGTAACCGAGGAAAAAGGTGAACCATCTGCCAATGAAAAACACGGTTATGCGGTTCCAACAGATCTGACAGAGGTAGAGTCAAAGGTAACTGATGTAGCAAATGTAGCAGCTTCCGTTGAGGAGAAAACAGAGGACGCATCTGTTGTTGCTAGAGACGAAACTGTGAAGAAATCATTGCCACCAACCACTGAGAGTGCTACTATTGTTGGAAGCACTGATTCTTCACCTGCAAATACTGGAAACCCTGTAAGTGCATATGAGTTTGACTAACATGATGACTGTTTGCTGCAAAAGACCACTATTTTTTTGACCCTGTTAAAAGTTTGTTTCGCTGATTCGATATTGCTATTCCTTGCAGTCTGTCGTCTCTATAAATCAGCGCATTATGCAACCTACATCTTGGAAGAGCTGCTGTGGTCTTTTTGAAGTTCTTAGGCGTTCAAATAGGTAACTCAAGGTGAGTAAAAACAAAAACTCTCCTCAGTTTGGACACCCAACTCTTCTTCCTCTACACTTTCGTCGACGAAATTGATTATCGATTGTGAATGCATCTGCATCCCATGGAAGAGAGATCAAGATTGGGTTTTAAAGAAAGTTGGATGTCTTTGTCTTTTCCTGGGGGATGGATGTTCACAGTTAATCCATCTCTTAGTTGCTGTTGCTAAGGAGTCTTGAGTTAGAAATTGTCATACAGAATAACGTTAATAAACACTTTCTAGATTGATAGGTGTTGGATTGTTCTTTCTTTCCTTTTTCCTTTCTTCTCGGTGGGGTTGGTAGAATCAGGTGCTTATTGATGATTGTTACAACAGATATAATTCTGAAAACAAAATAATAATAAAGGAGCGCATATGCTTATTTATTGGCCCAGCAAATGTCGCTAGACTGCACGTTGAGACAACTATCAACTGGAAAGAATATTAGTAAGGAGGAATTATATATCTTGATTGATATTGAAAGGACACATGGGAAGTGCAGACAGAAAGTGATTTTCTTCGGAAACAGGTTTATTTAGCTTTGCTTTCGTGCTAGACAGATCAAGAGCTTCACTGCATTCATGTAGTTTGAGTGGCTTTTGATTCATTACTTGCTATTAATTTCATAGCCAGTCAAGTTTAGAAAAAACGCCTTAGAACACCAGGACTCTTTTATTGTGGTCATTTCGATTAATTGGAGGTTCAAAGTTGTTGAAGCTCCCTCATAAATTTTTGTTTTGTTGGTTTAAAGATGATTTAGTTGTCTCCTGCTTTGTTTCAAGCGTAGTTTAAGGGTTTGGAGTATGCATATACGCTCTAGGCCATGACCATAATCAGACTAAGCTTATGTTCTAGGCCATGACCATAGAAAGAACACTGTACCATTTTCAAGTACATTACACGAAATAATAAAATACATGAAATACTTACAAGTCGAGAAATGCCGATTTTGTAGCGGTGACAACAATTATAGAGAGAGGCAGATTCTTACTTTGTTTTTTTTTTTTTTCCGTCTTGTCTTGGCCTTCCCAGTGCAGATCAGTCCCAATCTGGATCCGGCGACAAAACTTGCAGAGTCGTTGATGTACCATTTTCTCTACGGAGGATGTCTGGGACAAATAAACTACGTCCACGTCAAGGTGGACCAGAAAGAGTGATAAAATTGGATGGCCGTTTGTTATTTGTTTAGTGTGCATTGCATCAGATAAATTCTAGAGTATTATTGATTCTACTACGAAACTCCCATTTGTAATTGTAATACAGTGATTGATTTTATTTTTAGGACGAGTGTAACTGTAAGACAATTGAATTTGGTGGGTGAAAAGAAACAAATATTTCGAATATAGTTATTATCTTTTGTCTTCATGCCCAAAGACAGTTACAAACAACGTCTTTGTCATAATAGATGCACATGCATCTAACCATTAACATCAGTTCTTAAATCTGAAACCAAGAGAAGCAGAAAGAAGAATGGGAAAGTCCATGTTAGAACACTCAAGATCCGAGGAAAGAAATGTACGTTGTAGTTCCTTCATTCCCTACATACCCGAGACTTCAAACAAATCTCTCTACCCAAGGAAATATGTAACATTGTAGCATTAACATTCAAAAGCAATGCAGTCATGAGTGAATTGACTACCAGGAATCCCTAGTACCAGTCATTGCTCCTTTTTTCTTCAGCCGCTTGGCACATCCCATAACCAGCTATGCCTTAAAATTGTTTCCAATCCAATGCACTTCTAAGCTATTCCCAACAGGGAAGACTATTTATCAGAACTGAACCCAGTTTTCATGTGTGGTCAACCTTACCATCTAAAACTAAATTTACTCTTGAAGAATTCAAAACTTCATATTGTAAAAACGTAGAAACACTTAGTAATGCATTTTAGTTCAGAGTCTATTGTTCTACTAACAATCCAAAACAGGCATATTTAAATGCTAGCATATTGCCGCTCATCAGCAACTCCAAAGTTTATTAGTCATTTGGTCAAGTAGAGGCTTACAAGATCACGCAAAACCCAAGAGTACCACTTCTCAGACACAAAAATAGTAAAAAGCTAAGCTGGACACAACACATC
This sequence comes from Erythroxylum foetidum, assembly GCA_026546835.1. Lineage (NCBI taxonomy): Eukaryota > Viridiplantae > Streptophyta > Magnoliopsida > Malpighiales > Erythroxylaceae > Erythroxylum > Erythroxylum foetidum. Next base: position 14,559,500 of record JANZLF010000002.1, read on the forward strand.
CTCCCCATTAGCTTGCAAAAACCATAGTAAAAAGGTTGACAATGCGTCAATGAGAAGAATTTAGTTGACAGGTGCAATTGTTACCGACACCTGCATTTAAACAAGATTAATCAATTTAATCACACTTTTGCCTGGAAAGTAGTTGTTCTTAAAGCAATTCATAAGAGACAATTTCCATCAAACTTGGAAAGAAAAATTCAAATTATCTCTTGTCATGAAATTCGAGTGCCTTGCATCAACAGGAGACATTTAAGGTAGCTTGTTTTTAATTGTATATCATTGTAAATGAACAAAAAACAATGAGATTTTGTAAAATCTTGCATGCAGACATCCACGCTTCAAGACATTTGTAGTAGAAACACTAGTGCTACTCATACCAAGTCTGATTTCTTACTTACTATCCGTTCTTCATACATACGAAAGAGTAAACATTGGTTAAGAGTTTTTAGAGCCTAGGGGTTTACTTAATTTACTCTTTCATTAGATACAAAAAGAACAACCAATAGAACCAGCCCATTTTTACTGCTGCCGCACCCATCTATCAGTTAAGTGGTTCTAAATGATCTTGCTTCTAGTACGTATCATGATGGAATTGCAACAAATCGGCCAATCTGTTGTTGTAAAGCTAAAATGTATTCTCATGACATAGGGGGTAATGCATCATGATGGAATTGCAACAAAATGGTCAATCTGTTGTAAAGCTAAAATGTATCCTCATGACATAGGGGGTAAAAAAGGACAAATTTGCATAAGCCTTTAGGAAAGATAAAGATTCTAAATATATTGGAATTCAAGAACGTATCAGAGAGAAAGGGCCAAGAAAAGCTGACCTCATGTGCGCCCTGCACTGCGAAGATAGAACACCACACAAACAGAAGATGCGGCCAAAATAGCGGCGGCGGCGGAAGCAACTGCCACCTGTGGCCAATGCTCTCCATTCCAATCGTCTCCCTTATTCTGCATCTCCTCTATCTTCGTTTCCATTTGCCTCAACTCATTCGTAAATTTCCCGATCTCCGCGGTCTTCTCACCCTGCATCTTCTCGATCTTTGCTTCCACTTCCTTCTTCATGGCCTCTGAGTAACCCAACTCATTACTTAATTCCCCAAGCTTCTTCTCCAACTCCTCGATCTCTCCTTCCCTTTTCCTCAACTCATCAGTCAACTTCCCAATCTCAGCGATCTTCTCTTTTGTCAACTCCTCACTCCTTAGTCTATTGCTCTTCTCTTCCATTTCCCCAACTTCAAGAGCCCCAACCTTTCGCTCCAACTCTCTCACTCTCATTTCCCTTTCCGCTTTATCTTTCTTAAGCTCCTCTACCTCCTCACTGGCCGCATACAACTCCTCGTTGAGCGTAATCCCATCGCTCTCCAATTGCAGCGTTCTCTTGGAAACCTCTTCGAGTGTTCTCTTCAATTCCCCCACCTCGCGTTCCAATTTTTCACTCTTCTGCGTCTCTTGCTCCAAGGCCTCAATCGTTTGCTTCAACTTGCCGTCCTCCATCTTACTCCCTTTCTGTTCCTCCACCTCCGCTACAACGCCGTTCCGACTAAGGTCGTTGTCATCCATATTGCCTATGGAGAAGAGAACACCACAGCATCAATCAGAGATTACAAAAAGCAATTTAATTTCATATAAAGAAGAAAGGAAGAAGCAATACCAAGTACCACAGGAATGGAAACAAGCAGCGTCTGCGTGTGTTGCAGGCGGCTAAACAACAAATATCTACGATAGGGCTCCTCAACTCGAAGACACTTTTTTAACTCTCTTTTTCTTAATAATTTCTCGAATATTAAATGGATAAGGACTTTTTTTCAATATTCGGGCTCGGCCCATTTTTACTTTATTGGTCTAAAATACGACATCGTTATTTCAAAAACATTAGGGTCTTCTAAGTTCTCCCTCTCCTCTTTCTGTTCTTCTACTTCCATACCGTCGTTGGTTCACTATCACTGCATTTTCAGTTCCGCCCGTCAGTGCTTCTGTTACTTCTCTGACTGGATTGTGAGTTTGTCGCTCTAACTTATTCTTTCCTTTGTTTTTCTTTTTTCTTCTTTTAAAATTTTCTTTTTTTATAATTATTGCAGATATCATAACTTGCCTATTAAATTAATTATTGATAAGCGTTTTGGTTGGATATGGAATGAAATTGGAATGTTGGAGTTGGCGGAGGATTACTTTTATGAGAAATTGTACTTATCATCAGTTTCTTTTTTCTTCAAGTAGAGTTCATGACTGTCTTGGGGATAATTCCATTTTGTTTTCATAATCCGGCTCTTCGTATACGATTCCATTTCATGATTTCCTTTCCATTTTTCTGCTTGCACTCTTTTTTTCTCCCTTTGTTATTTTGAATGTGCTGTAGTTTCTCTCTACATGGATTCATGCTTGAATGATTTGAATGAACATGGAATGATGAGAAGACAGATCTAATCTCTTATGGCGTTATTAGGGATTGACTTTCTATTACTTGAAACAATTGGGCTTTTAACTTATGACGTATGTTTTAATATGTGAGTCATTCATTAGCTTGTTTTATACTTTGTTGCTGTTGTTGTAAGGCGTATAAATGCAATTCAAGTCATCTAACTGACTTCTTTTCTGTTATGGCAGAAGAAAAAAATTTGAGAAATGAGTAGCGGGGGAGAAAAAGGAACAGCAACCACGAAAACACCAGCAGATTTCCTTAAATCAATTCGTGGCCGACCTGTTGTTGTAAAGCTCAACTCTGGTGTTGATTACAGAGGTGAGTTATTCTCTATCATAATTTGGTTAATTTGGATGAAATAATCCTTAGTTGACCTTACATTTTCAACTATTATTTCTGTTCAGGAATTGTTCATGTTTAAGACTAATAATTCCCTTCTGGACTGGACTTCTATTGGATCACTTCATTCACTTATTTTACTCCAGTAGGGAGACAGACTCGGTGGTCCATAAAGCGTTGCAACATTTGTGTGATTTTATACTGTTTGGTTTCATAGTGTGGCTTATGTGTGCTCCAAATATGACACAAGTAACTGCAGAACTAAATCTTAGTCTCTTATTTGGTTTCCAATCTCTGGGATCATTACATTCTGGGATTTGTGCTTATAGGTATCCTTGCCTGTTTGGACGGATATATGAATATAGCGATGGAACAAACCGAAGAATACGTTAATGGTCAGCTCAAAAATAAATATGGTGATGCTTTCATCCGAGGAAACAATGGTAAATATATCAATTTCTTTTTCAACTTTTTACCTGGACATCTTCGAATGTGGTGGTAATTACTATTTATTTAAATTTCTTGCAGTTCTCTACATTAGTACATCTAAGAGGACACTTGCAGATGGTGCGTAATCCTGGGAATTGCGGTCAATAACCATGTTAAGTGATTTAGAAGTGTCCTCAAATGCATTGACTGAATTTGTATCCCTGTTGTGATTTGAACTAGCATGCATAGTCTGAAATGAGACATGAAATTGAAGTTGAACTGTTCGTATTTTCGAAAAGCTTGGGGTTACCTGTTATGGACGCATCTAGCCACTGGTTCGTAGTATTAAAATTGACCATTACAATCGCACAAACTTTCAATTTCAGTATAGTTAGCGTTATTGAACTTATGATTTGCAAAATCTATCCCCTTTCGCAATAGTTAGGACATCTATAAACGTACATTCGTTTACTAAGGATTATCATTAAAATTGGATGGACATTATAAATGATTTACACCCTATTTCTGCGTTGCTTATGAGAGTTTTGTTAAAGATAAAACAGTCCCTGAAATTGGTTGGTTCAAGTTGTTTTTGTTTTTTGTTGTTAGAAATAAAAAACGACTGATTTTTGAAAATGCAAAAAAGGCATTTTGCTGTATTTTTAAAACAGGTTTTGATTGCTGTATTTTTAAAACAGGTTTTGATTTACTGCGCCGACTGATTATCTTCTACATCTTCAACCTATTCTACTATTTTTCCAGTTATATAAGATTCCTATTTGTTTTCGTTGCTTGAGTTTGCTTTTGAGTTATTTCTGTCCTTGCGTTAATAGGCCTCTGCACATAAAAATGAACGAAAAATTTATCATCTTCATCGCCTTCTTAGTTTCTGTGTCTTATAAGTTTTCTACCGTCTGTGATTTTCGTTTTTGATTATATGAGTGTTACTTGACAAATATTGATGTTATTTGCGTTGAAACATAAATATGTTCATCACCTTCTCTTCTTACTATTCACGCAAGAGAAGTGAAAGTATGTTACTGTAGCAAAATTAAAATTAATTTATTAATTCATCAACACTGTTTTGTTTTATGAGAGAGGTCCTTTTTGTGTTTTTCACCAAGCAGTACTCAGGGATAACTTTAGAACTACAAAGGTGTTAGGTTCTTCATTGTTGATCCACCCATACTTGGCCATGAATTAGCAAAATAGTCCAGTGGGTACTCAGAAAGACAATCATTTCATGCATTATTACTCTCGTTTAAGTCCCTCATTTAAGCAATGTTATTTCAAAAGTTGAGAATTTTAGAGGTCAAGATCGATTAAGTTTTATATCGGAAAATGATTGTTGCTTATTTGTATGAGAGAGCAAATATATTAATCCCATACTAAATGGATTGTTCCATTTACAAAAGAATTGACAGATGAAAAATGTAAAGGCGAAAAAAAAAACATTATCAGAATCAAATTATGATAAACCTTTTTCCAACAACTTAAAATAATTGAAGTTGCATTTATATAAGGAAAACCAGAAAGAAAAAATATGATAAATGTCTCAGATATACAACTTCATCAATATAACAACTTCGTCAATATAACAATATCCATCATCATGCTTTGACAATATCAATCAGGATAATTTCCTTAGGGGTTGATTTACTTTGCTTGCTGTCGAACCCCACATGTCAATATCATAATAACTAGCTCTCCTATTTCTAGCAGACCTTGGTCTGACTGTTGCTTTTGAACTTGACAACCTTTCTTTAAAGAGGACCTTATTACTAGAAGTCTTGATCATCTCTGGCAATGCATAGCCCACTCTCAACATTCAATTATAGGTTGACGAACTTGGTTCCCAAGAAGATGCTTTCATATCTGCATTGTAAATTGCATCAGTTGTAACTTCAGATAAGCCACTTCCTGAATTTTGATGAGTAACTTCGTTTGAAGTATATTCCTTACCACCATCAAACCCATTCAAGTCATCTCTCAATTTCATTGACATGTCTCTTTTGAGAACATCATCACTGTAGGGATCCTTTGATTATGTTGAAAGGTTTAGTTCACCTAAACTTTTTCTATCTGCAAACAATCCTTTTGTTTTTATTCATAACTTTGTGGATTTGGTTGTTTTTATTTTGAACTATATTTAGCGTTTAATACTTTGTAGAAATTGTTGTGTTTGTCTCATGTTTATTTTAAACCATGTTTAACATTTAATACTTTGTAGAAATTGTTATGATTGATATCACTTGTATGTGATTACATTTAGTAATGGAAGTTTTGAACAATATGAATGATTTCATTGATTGTGTGGAAATAAATGAAAAAAGATAGAGTATGGAATGATGTCATAAAGATGTATTTAATCTCTTTAATGGTTGAAGAAGTGAAGAAGGGAAATCGAATGACTACTACCTTTTCCAAATCTAGTTGGAAGAATATTAAGGCAAGGCTTCAAAAAGAATTCGATAAGGAGTATACTAATATTCAATTGAAGAATAAATATAATGGATTAAGGGCAAGATTGAAAATTTTCAAAAACTTACTCAAAGAAATAGGAATCGGCTACAACTCTTTTATTGGTGAAGTTAATGTTATAAATGAATATTGGAAAATCTATTTAAGGTAAAATATGTCTTTGGGGAAGACATGGAAAGGGATGCTTTTATGTCAGCAACAGAAGCCCAAGCTCATGGAATTGTTGACCTTGTAGCAGTTG
>JANZLF010000002.1:14566550-14586439 GCA_026546835.1 Erythroxylum foetidum
ATGAACAATCAAGCAATAAACTCCATAGTTATATTTCAAAAGTTTTTCAATATTACCACAAAGAGTTTTAGAGCTCGATTGTAAGATTTTACCTTCAAAAAGCTTCAACAAACCAAAGTATCCAACCTGTTCTATTGTCTTCATCCAATCACACCAAGTTTTATTCACATAGTCATAAAACATAAAAGCTTCTATTTGGTGTTTATGTGATAATTGGCTTGGTGGAATGTCATAAGGGTCAATGTACATGTGCTGAGGGATTTCTAAGAGTGAGAATAGTGTAAAAGATTCTTCTTCATGAGTGGTATTCTTTATGGACGGTTTGTCCTCAAAGTTTGGTGGAGAACTTCAAACTACAAGCACTTCTTCTTAAACATCATTTTCCACAAAAGGTGAAACATCATATGAATCAATTTCATCATCAATGGATGGAACACAATCTATACGAGAGTCTACATGCTCAACATCATCAATAGATAAAGGCGTATAACCATTTTTTACCTCATCTTCCAAATGGAAGTCAATGACTTCTTCATTGGAACACTGCAATGGTTTCTCCTCTTTCGCTTCTTGTTGCACTGCTTCTTCAATATGTTTTTTGTCAAAAGAGTACAAGCATTCAGTTTCTTTCAAGGATTCTACATTTTCGGTGACTCCTTTCTTTTCAAAGGATTTCCCCAAATATTTAACCTCCTCTCCAATTGTTCTTTCAATTTCTTGAACCTCTTCAATTGTGATAGGTTGAAGATTAGGACATTCAAATTTAAAGTGTCCAAAACCTCAACATTTAGGACATCTTATGTGTTCATAGGGCTGAAATTCTTCATAAGATTGCTTTAAATAATCGGCCTCTAGCTCTCCATGACCATAGTTTTCATGTTCATACTCATAGGTCCCATATTCATATTAATCTTTTTCATAATAATAGTAGTCATCATCATAAGTTTGATTTACCTTAAGGACTATAGAATCCAAACTGTAAATTACTTCATCTTCTTCCTTTCTCCTTCTCCTTTTTTCTTCCTCAATGTTCTAGGACTCAAGATGATGGTACAATTCTCTCCACGTCATTCTTTCTTCAATATCACGAAGAGTCATGATGCAGACTCAAAACAAATTTGACGTATTCTGAACAAAAATGGAAACTTCAAGAGAACACCTTCAATCCCAATGTCCTAGGTCATCAAAACCATGGCTATAATACCAAAATGATGGCGTGTGGTGCTCTAAGGTGGCTAGAAGTGATGGTTATGGTGTTTAGGTATGATGGTTGAAGTTTTGTAAAAATTGGAATTTCTCGAGTAGAAACGAACAGGCAGAATGTTAAGACCAATTTCGGACAAATGACTTGGAATTTGGAGGTGATTCTTGAAGCAAAATTGTAGAATAGGATGTGGGCTACAACTTTGGTGAAGGAAGTTTTGTATTGTGATGTGTTTGTGAAAAGTTATGGACAAGATGGTGAAACTAGTCAGGAATGATAATGTTTCTCAGATTAGGAATTAGTAGTGGATTGCGTTGTCATTTTCTAGCAAACCACAAGGAACTTGGGCATGGTTCTAAAGGAAAAATTGTATAGATAGAAGTCAGCTACAAATTTGGTGAAGGAAGTTTTTCAATTGGAGCAATGGTTTAGAAGTTATGATAGATTTAGTTAGGCTATGTCTAGAAAGGTGTGGCAATGGAATTGAATAAGGAAATGAATGAAAAGGATGAATGTTTTTGGAAACAAACAAAACCCTATTAGTTTTTGGAAACTAACAAAACCCAAGGAAAGATAATAAATTGTAAAAGCAAATTCTCTCTTAATTTTTGATGCACAATCCTCCATGTTAGAGAGATTGCAAATGCATATATAAGGAAATATAAGTCAAACTAAGGGTCTTGATGCATAACCACAAGTTTGGTTTCTCATCAGCCCATAATACTACCATTGAATATCATAAATAAGGAAATAAAACCTTCATAACTACTATCATAAAGGCTGCAAATAAAAGGTCTCTTAAAGGAAAATAAATCAATGCATAAAAGGAAAGTAAATGAGCAATTAAAGGCTCTTATTCTTCTCATCACTTTGGTTGGGCTTGAAATGCTTTTTGGGCTGCAAAACCATGTCAAAGTGCACAGCAAAGACTTCCTTTGTTGGCTGCAATAACTCCTGCAAATGGTTGGTTTTGGGCTTCATAAATCAAGGCCTGGCAAACTCCAAAGGGCTTCAACAAAATTTGCATCTTCAAAATAAGATTGGGTTCTTCTTCAAGTTCTTCTTCGACCATGCCCTCTTCATTACTACTTGTTGGATTGGAGCCCATATTATTAACATCTTCTAATGCTTGGCTTAATGGACCTCCATCATTCTCCTCTCCTTCAAAGGCTTCTTCTTAGTCTTGGACTTGGGCTTGATGATCCTCCATCAGAATCCTATAAGAATTTATGAAAAATTAAGAATGAGAAAGATAATCTTCTTGATCTTATGTGCTGAGTTGAAGAGTTTAAGAGGCTTAAAGGCAATAAGTCATTTGATTTTGGAGAAACAAGTAGCAATTTTCTTGATAATTATAGGGTATATTGAGACAAATAGAGTCAATGCAAAATGCTTTCAACATTCAACTTGGACAATTTCGAAGTACTTTCATAAAGTCTTATATGCAGTTAATCGTCTTGTAAAAAGAGTCATTACTCCACCATCTTTTACTAATACACCTCCTGAGATTCAACATAATCCAAAATTCTTTCTATATTTTCAGGTACATTCATATATTTAATTACTGTTTTAATTATGTCCTTTTGATTAATAATTATTTTAGTATATATTTTAATTTTTTGGATTGTATAGAGACAATAGATGGTACACATATTGATGCACATATTCTGACTGATAAACAAATACCATACAGGGGCAAAAGAATTAATCCAACCCAAAATATTATGCATTGTTGCTCATTTGATATACATTTTACATATGTAATAGTTGGATAGGAAGGTACTGCAAGTGACTCTCAAGTTTTTTAGAAAAGGTGACAAATCTAGCGAATTAATTTCCTATGCTTCCACAAGGGATTATATTATTTTAAATAAACATAGTAATTATGATTCATTTTTAATATCCTTTTGTTAATATTATGTTCTTTATATGTTAAGTAAATACTATTTGGTTGATTCAGGCTACATTAATATGCCTGAATTTCTTTCACCATATCGAGGTGAAAGAAATCATTTGCGAGATTATAGAGATAGAAGAAGACCTCAAGGTCCACAAGAATTGTTTAATTACATGCATTCTTTGTTAAGAAATGTTATTAAAAGATATTTTGGCATTCTAAAAGCAAGATTCTCTATACTTAAAAACAAGTCAAGTTATGATATGAAGAAACAAAAATATATCGTTATTACTTGTTATGTTATATACAATTATATTAGAATGTATGGACAACACGATGAATTATTTAACAATTGTGCTTAAATGAAGAACAAATTAGAGAAAGTGAAACTCAAGATGCAAGTTCTCAAGTGGATTATAATATCACTCCAACACAATGCCGAGGTATGTCTTAGAAGCGAGACGAAATCACTAGACAAATGTAGAGTGATTATATTATTACTAATTGATTTATATTTCTTTTTGTAAATGATAGTACTATTATGCTATCAAGAATTATAATATGATGGACATCTTTTATTAATTAGAATAACTACAATTAATGTGTACTTTTTCAATTATATTTAATTTGCATATGTTTTAATTTTCACCATAATGATAATTAATTAATTTAAAAATATAAATTATTATATTAAAATTATTAACATAATAGTATAATTACAAAAATATAAACAGGATGATAAAACCAAATATATTTTTGTTTTTAATTTTTTATTACAAATCTCAAACAAACATGTTTTTTATTTCAGTTTATATATTAAAAATTTCAACTAAATAGGTTTCCTTTTTTAGGAGAAAAACATAAACTAAAAACAAAAAACAAAAACCAAAAATCACAACAACAAAATAGAAGTGGAACCAAACGGGCCCCTGACTTTTTATATTTTCATAATTATTACTATAATCTACACAATAGATAAATTTATAGGAAAATAATTTGCTAAACTTTATACAAAATTTAAATTTTCAGTAATAACATAAAATTTAATTTAATCAATATCTAAATTGAAAGACATTTAGAAAAAGGAGGCCAAAAAGTTGTTGTTAACATGTACTTGTTATATCTTTTTACATTTAGGTAACATAATATAGGCATGGATATTATTATACTTTTGAAATCCAATATTACATGATAAATATTGATGTGATTAAATGGAGTTAATATTTCGAATTTAGTCACCTTTATCCGAATAGAAGTAAAATTTTGATATCAAATTACTCTAGTTATTTTCTTATGTTTAGAAGTATAAATTAAGTTGCAGATGATGGAAATTTTTTGACAATTATTAATTACAAGGTTTTATAAAAACTAAGATTAAAATTAATAAAGAAGTTTAACAAAGGATTTGGTTAAATGGGATGAAGTCCAATAAAAAGAGGCCCTTTTCAGTATGAGTTGATTATTTCTTAGGACTATGATAGGGAGGCCTAAAAAGGTTATTAGAAATAAATGCTAAGGGTTTTATGCTATCTACTTAAGTAATTTCATCAATGTTTAATTTCTCCAACTCGTTAAAAGGTTCATTCATTAAGAGGGCATATAAAAACACTAAGGATATAAAGTTATACAACTTTCATAAAGGTTGATTGAATGTTGCAACAATTTATTCATCCGTTGAGGAGCTTGTTCAAACTAACCAACAGTTTGTTTAAGTTGATCAACGATTTATTTATTGCAAATGGATAATAAAACATAGTTTTCAACATTATTTTCGTTTATCAAGTTCATGGTTGATCCTAGGCCAATTGCTCATGTTTATGTTATATATAACACAAGATATCAGAGGTTACGTGATTTTATGAATTTAAACAAAGATTTTCATGTTTTTTTCATAAGAAAATTGGAGAAGGTAATATATTTTGCTTGTATAAAGTGTATATATGTTGCTTGGATTTGTTTTTGTACAAGTATTGCACATAAAAAGGGAAAAAATAGAGTTTGATCAAGTGATTTTTTGACAAAAATCACCAAAATCCAACAAGAATCACCATAAACAACCACCGAAAACCACTTATTTTGACAGTTGGGAAGGAGAAGCAACTTTAATACATGTAGAAGTTGCATGCTGGAATGGGCCAAACAGTTGGCGCATGTACCTCACTAATGTTGGACGTGTGTCTTGCATGTGCAGTGCATGTATTAAGATAGTAAGCCTATCATCGCATGTATAATGCATAAGTCACATATGCCATAAGGCAGTGGGTGCATCGATGCACGTAGGGCATATGAGCTCTGCATGTTTGGACGTGCCCACATGCTATTAAGGCAACACATTTCTGTTGCATTAGATACATGGATTGTACGTACCTCATTCATCCAGTGACATGTGAGGCTTTGCACATGCAATGAGCACATTATCTACCCACACATGGTACTAATGTCAACAACTGACGTCAACACACCAAATAATTAAAACAAATTTCAAAATATTTAATCCTTCAAGTTATTTTGGGTCAAATTTTAAGTCTTATATAAATTCATTGAAGTAGTTTTTTTAATTTTTTTATAAATTTATTACATTGGTAATAAATAAAGTGTAGCTCCAAAAAGGATAATAAAGTTAAAAAGCTATAATTAAATGAATTTTAATGCAATTATTGTTCTATTTAACGTGATTATCACTTTATTGAGATTTTTATGATGAATTCTCAAACAAAGATTGTTGGTAATGTTTTATAGCACTCATATGTGCCAATGAGAAAGTGTATAAGGATTTTGCATTAATTAATGGTATGTTGTCACGTGTTTATGCCTATGTAAGTAATGTGAGGATAACATAGAGCTGTGTCTCTTATGCTTATAGAACTTTTTGAGTGTTAATGAGAATGAGTCAATACAATAGCCCTTCAAGTTACTATTTGGACTGTTTAGCTTACATGTTAGGAGATTTCTTTTATCTTGTATTTGGTTATTATGTCCATAAATGTTGACCTTATATAAGACTTTGAGATGTGTATAAACACATTTGTTAGGAGATAGCCATTATTTAAGTGATTTATATACCCATAGATAGTAGAATCACAAAGTGTATACCTTAATCACTTTTATAAGGAGATCTTATCGATGTGTATTTTGTATTCAGACTACAAGTGTTCTATAATATGTATGATAAGATGCTCATTACAAATACTATTTTATGGCTATAACTGTCGTTATTATTATACATCTGTGTCAATGATTAACATTATTAATTTTGCAATAACCTTTTTTTTCAATAACAATAATGTCACTATTGAAACCTTTACTAGTTTCAATTTTACAATATGAAATTTGCATTGGAGAAGGCAGATATTAACATATCCATAATCAAAGAGGCTGCCAATTTCCATAGCCATCTTTATTGAAGCTAAAGGAACTTATATAGCCCAGGAAAGGTCAAATAGAATGTGCTATTTGATCATAAAGATATTTATCACAAACCATCCATTAAATGGACTTCTAGAAGTCAACATAACCAAAGACTTCCCTAACAATTTATCTTAAAGGCACATGGTATCTTCAAATGCTGAAATAGGTGGTATCTTCAAATGCTGAAATAGGTACCATATTGAAAGAACTATATTCTGGGAGGTACACTAGAGCAGGGAGAGTAAGGGAGTGCATTATTAGAATGGTCCACCTCTACAGTATATTGAATTGAAAGAACTATATTTTAGGAGATACACTGGAGCAAGGGGAGTAAGGGAGTGCATCATTAGAATGGTCCACCTCGACAGTATACTAAAGGCTTTAAATATTTTTATTCATAATGCTTTTATAGTTCACTAGGCTTTGAATACTTTTCCTTCAAAGTCTAGTAATCTAGATACTGTTTACAATTATCAAGATGAGGCTTGGGATATGAATTCCCTGATTACCCATTGTATTATTGAGGAAGAAAAGCTGAAAAATACCAGTCATACTACTTTGATATAAACCAAAAGAGAAGCAAAGTTTTGAGCTAAATTCAAAGTTTTCGAAGTGTAGTAGATGACATGTGCAACTTTTCCTAATCTTTGCCCTAAAATTACCTTCATTATGTAATCACTTGCATCACATGATCTCGACGGGAAGGCTCCAATTTGAAGGCTAAATCACTATTAGGGATGTCAATAGCTCCATAAATTTGTCAAACTCCTCCTTGCACTTATCATCAAACTCAAAGAAGACATCTTATTGTAACAACTTACATAGAGGAGAGACTGTAACAACTTGCATAGAGGAAAGACTATCTTTCAAAAATCCTTAATGAACCTGCAGTAAAAATATGCATATCCAAGAAAAAAGCTAACTTTCTCCAAATTTGAGGTGTAAGATAAAGAAAAAATGAGATTAATCTTAGAACTTATCCACCTTTATACTACTAAAAGATACAACTTGCCCTAGAACTACACCTTGATTAACTATAAAATGACTTTTTTTTTCAATTAAGAACAATGTTAGTTTCAATACATCTTTTTAAAATGAGTGCAAGATTCTCTAAGCAATTATCAAAAGAAGAACCATAAATACTAAAACCATAAATACCTATATGATCTTCAACGTACTCCAAAATATGTTCACCGTACACCTTTGGAAAGTGGTAAGCGCATTGCACAAATTGTCAGTAAGCAATTGTACCAAATGGGCATATAAAGGTTATCTTTTCTTAGCCTTCTAGTACAATAGGGATTTGAAGATAAACTGGGAATTCATCTAGAAAATAGTAATATTCATATCCAATAAGTCACTCAAGCATTTGATCAATAAATGGTAAGAAGAATTGGTCTTTACGAGTTGCAATATTTAACTTTCTATAATCAATATTCACTTGCCACTCGATTTACACACGAGTGGGAACCAACTCACTATTTTGATTAGTGACCATCATAATGACAATTTTTTAAAACCATGTGTACTGGACTTTCCCACTTATTTTCAAAGATAGGATAAATGATCGAGAAGTTTCATTACTTCCTTCTTCATAATTTCCATCATTGGAGGATTCGACCTATATGATGCTTAGTGGATTTGGGATCCTTCTCAAGTAAAATGCAATGCATGCATATAGAAGGGCTTATTCCTCAAATATCTGCATTTATCCATCTAATTTATCCATCTAATGGCTTCTTATACTCTCTTAACATATGAACTAGTTTAGGTTCCTAATGAAAAGTCAAAATTGTAGAAATAATAATTGGAAAATTCTTATTGTCTTCCAAACATGCATACTTCAAGTGAGCAAGTAATGTTTCAGCTCCATATCAAGTACCTGCTATCAGAAGGTATTACCCTCTGGTAAGATTTAGGTAACTGTATGGAAGCAAGCTCATACCTTGTAGGAGAGGTTTTCAAATAAGGTAACCTCCATCTCACTTAGCTCCTCTCCCAACGCAACGTCATCAATGACTTCCAAATCTAGATGTTCGGTCAAAACTGCTTCCAATTGATCTCTACAATTTAACTTAAACATTTCTTACATGAAGGGATCAATCACATCAATATATAAAACAAAATGATCATCTTGAGGATGAAATATTGAAATGAATACTTCCCTATTAAATTCCATTATGAGGGTACCCTTATGAATATCTAACTTAGTTTAGGCCATATTAAGAAATGATCTCCTTAGTAAGATAGGTATGGGATTATATCAGCTTCCGTCGCTCTTATCCACCACATAAAAAATCTGTAGGAAATACCAACTTATTCACCTACACCAAAACATCCACAACCTTTTTATATGGGAAAGCATTAGTAAGGTTAGTTAATTATACGATAACATTAATCTCTTTTAAAAGGCTTAAGTTTAAAGAAGTATAGTTAGAGTGAGGCCAACATTGATTGATGCTAGTAAATCTAGCATGACTATCTTGATTATGTTGTTACTAATCTTACAGGGAATGATAAACATACTTGGATCCCTGCAGTTTAAAGGCATTTTCTTTCTAAATACCACAGAAACATTCTCACCGATCCCGACCTTCTCATTACCACTCAACTTCCTCTAATTGGCACACAATTCCTTTAGAAATTTTGCATACTTTATCACTTGCTTGATTGCATTTAGCAAAGGTATATTTAGTTCTACCTTTTGAAAAGTCCCCAATATCTACTATCCTTTTCACGCTTGTTCGATTTTGTTAACCTGCAAAGAAAATGTGAAGGTTTAGCCTTAACCATATTACGACATTCAAAATTTACCTTTAAGCTAGATGAGGGATTTCCTTTTTCTCGTAACTCCTTCTCAATCTCATCTTTGTTGCCCATCCTTTGTAGGATCCTCAAGCTCTCTACTACTCCTTAAGGTCACTATGCTAACATTCTTTGGATTTACATCAGATTAAGATGGCAACTTCCCTCAGCTTTGTGATTCAAAACTATTGATAGATACTGCCATCTAACCCATTTGGCTCTCTGAATTTTGGATGTTAGACCTCGTGTCTTGAAATATAGATTTGGTCTCCTATTGAAATTATTGCACGTCATGTTGGAATTGCAAAGTGTTAGCTATAAAAGACTTAAGTATATTTTCCAATGACGCACTTGAGGTAGAGGATGAGGTTTATTACCTATGTTGAAATTATTATGCACCCTACAATCTATTTGGGAAGTATTTTTGTTGTCTATTCCCTCCATAACTCAGGTTTGGGTAATCTGTCTAATGTGGGTTATAAGTCTATGAATATGGGTTGTAATGATGGAAAAAAATCCTCCCTACAGCATTGACATACTTCATGTTTTTATCTTACAAAGTTGGACACATATCTATCAGATGGTTCACATTTGCAAATATATCGCAAGCTTTCACCTATCTCTGTCCTACAATAATTTGTCTAAAAAAATATGGTAGTTTATCTAAATGATATTCTATGGATGAATTGTTTATCTCATTTACCCTACAAACATAATTGCTTATGCTAAATTGTTAAATGTTTGTTGCCATACACTCAATTAAAGTTTTGGCCTCTACGAAAATCTTTTCACACAGTATTCCACCACTCGTTGCATCTACCAAGCTCCTATCCATAGGCAATAATTCTTCGTAGAAGTATTGGATAAGGAGTTGCTTCATGATATCGTGATGAGAGCAAATGGCACACAACTTTTTGAAACACTCCCAATACTCGTAAAAGGATTCTCCATGGTGTTGTTTTATTCCACAAATATGTTTCCTTATACTGGCTGTCTTTGATGCTAGAAAGCACTTCCTTAAAAACAACATTTTCATTTTGATCCATGTGCTCAAAGTACTTGCAAGCATATCAAAAAGATAGTCTTTTCTAACATCCTTCAATGAAAATGAAAGGACTCTCATTAATCTGCTCTTCTATTACCCCTAAAGGATTTATACTAAGACAGAAAACATGCATCAAGTTCTTTGAGATGTTTGTAAGCATCCTCACCTGGAAGACCATAAAAAGTTGATGAAAAGATAAATTAAGTAAGATTTAAGCTCAAAAGTAATATGTTCAGTAAATTTTGGAGAAGTAATGCATAAAATTCTTTGAATCAAGTATAGTACAACCAATTCTCTAGTTCGCAGATTGGTCATGCTTTTCTCAAGTTGAATTCCTTGCTATATTCTTGGAGTTCTAGTTTCCTTGCACAATCTGTACAGATCAAATTTTTCTAAAATATATTTTAAGATCAATTTAATTCCAAAATTCAGGTTTCATATGAGAAATCCATTAAAAACAGTAAAAAAATAATACAATTTAGTTTGATTTAAATCTCTAAGTTTATTTTAGTTTTCCCTCAAAAAATTTTAAAAATTTAGAAAACTTTTATCAACCTGTAACTAACATTCAACCCGAAGGAGCGAAAAAAGAGAAGTAACCTTAAAAAAAAAAATTAAAACATGAGAGAATTTTAATATTAAAAATACGAATAAATAGTAAGAAATAGACAGCGACTGTCGTTAATTAATGCCAATGTGTTTCTTAAGTTGGAATTTCAACTAATTCCCTCTTGGAAGTCGTGATTTTCTTAAGCTTAACACTAAGGCTGAGTGTTAGTGGAGCTGGAGTCCAACTTCACTTGTTTTTGCTTTCTTCAAAAGAAACGCAAGTTGACTGATTATTCAGATATAAAAACATAGCCTAATGACAATAAGTGTATACGTACATATATAGAAATTCAAAGGACCAATTAAAATTACCTCTCTGACTCTATCTATTAACTAGTTGGACGATTTTTACCAGGCATTGGCAATAGTATTGAGTTGCCAAGTCTAAGTTGGAGAGTTGGAGGTAAATTTGGAAAGAGTTCATTGTTAGCTAACTCGATGTTAACTAGACAATCAAATTAGCATTTAGTGGAAGTCAAGCAGAACAGTAGGTGAGCAGACTGTTAATTACATCCAACCCCAATTTAGAGTAGCATATATCGAGGAGCAGAATGTTAAACTAATAAGGGACCAATGACCGTTTATTAAGAATCCTTCTACTTGTACTTTAGCGGAGGAGAAGACTAAATTTCCGTCGCATTTTAATGTTAGGCACGGAAAGCAATGGAGCGTGCGCAAGGTTTCTGGAATTTGGCCACGTGCAGACTCGGGGCCGAGGATACTGAGCGGTGAAACCCGGAGTCCTGAGTCAGCTTAATTACCAAAGTTATCTACCAGCTCAACCACAACGCAACAACTCATATGACTAATCAAAATAGTTAGATTCAGCTACTCGTCTTCCATATTCCTATTGCAATAATCTTAAGGTCTCCGGAATGGTAGGTAGCTAATAACAAACCCTAGCATAATATGAGCAAGGACCAGCAGAATGTACGACATGTTATTTAACCTTGTATATCACGGACCTGTTGCTCAAGCTCAACCGACGTTTCAGTAACTGTAATTACTGTTTCGGGTGTCAGTTCAAAAGAAGTGGAATGGGACCGGACGACAACACAGCGTTGTTACTAGGATTGAATGAGGACCAGCAAGTACGAATTCGGGATTTGTCCTCTGATGCCATTGAAGACTTCTTGGGACAGAGAAGAGTCGGGGTCCGACAATGGCCACGTCTTGTTGCTTGGGAGTCAAGGTTGCTTTGGCAGCTCTCTGGTGCGTCCATAACCGTGTCTGTTTTCAATTACATGCTTACCTTCGCTACCCTCTCCTTTTCCGGCCATTTGGGTGCTCTTGAGTTTGCCGGAGCCTCTGTTGCCGCCGCCGCCGTTCAGGGTCTTGCTTATGGGGTTATGGTACGTAAGTTCACTTACTACAATTTATCATTTCATAAAACTGTTTGTGATGCAACTTAAACTAATTGACATAACTAAAAGATTGGGATGGCAAGTGCTGTGCAAACTGTATGTGGTCAAGCTTATGGAGCGAAGAAGTATGCAGCAATGGGAATAATTTGCCAGAGGGCAATAGTACTGCAAGTGGCAGCAGCCATTCTTCTGACATTTCTCTTCTGGTTCTCTGGTCCAATACTTAAAGTTATGGGGTACTCGGAGAGCATAGCCGAGCAGGGTCAAATATTTGCTCGTGGTATGACACCGCAGGTATACGCCTTCGCAATATGCTGTCCGATGCAGAGGTTTCTTCAAGCTCAGAACATAGTTAACCCTCTCGCATACATGGCAGTTGGGGTTTTCTTAGTTCACATTCTCATCTCATGGCTTGTTATATACGTTCTCAACTATGGTCTAGTAGGAGCAGCTTTAACTCTGAGCTTCTCTTGGTGGCTCCTTGTGCTCTTGACTGTCCTTTACGTTGTTCTGAGCCCATCTTGCAAGGAGACCTGGACTGGCTTATCCATTAAAGCTTTCAAAGGAATTTGGCCTTACTTCAAGCTTACTGCTGCTTCTGCTGTCATGCTTTGGTACTGATAAATGAATTAATTAATTATTCTTTTCTGAATTAATTAATTACTCTTTTCTTTAATTCATTTGTAACTTGTGTTGATTGATTTAGTCTGGAAATATGGTACGTCCAAGGACTACTAATCATAGCCGGCCTTCTCCCTAATCCAACCCTCTCATTGGACGCCCTCTCCGTTATCCTCAACTACTGGAATTGGGACATTAACTTCATGTTGGGGTTTTGTGCGGCTGCCAGGTCAGTAGTTTTTCCTATAGACTTGCATTTATTATTAGACATTGATCAGATTCAAGTGATAACATATATCCTGGCCTGGGATCTTTTTTAAGAACAAGTCTGACTTAAATTGAGATATGATATGATGCATTGCAGCGTTCGAGTAAGTAATGAACTAGGAGCAGGGCATCCAAGATTAGCGAGATTCTCAGTGATAGTGGTGAACGGGACGAGCATGCTTATCAGTATTGTGTTCTGTGCAATAGTGCTGATATTCCGGGTTGGACTAAGCAAACTGTTCACAACTGACACTGAGATTATAAAAGCTGTCTCCAATTTGACTCCTCTACTTGCCTTCTCTGTTTTCCTCAATGGCATTCAGCCTGTACTTTCAGGTACTAATCATCTCTTTTATTTTACTTGCACCAAATGTTATACTCACTCCATTTCCAAATTTAGGTGTTGCTATTGGGAGTGGATGGCAGGCTATAGTTGCTTATGTTAACCTCACCACATACTACATTATTGGTCTCCCCATTGGTTGTGTCCTTGGCTTCAAGACTAGTTTGGGTATCGCTGTAAGTCTCTGTTCTGTCTTTTCCTCTTCACACAAGTACCCATTTAGATGAATTTAACACTTTGTTCACTTTTAGGGGATTTGGTGGGGTATGGTTATTGGAGTGTTTCTACAGACAGCAACCTTGACAATTCTTACTATCAGAACAAATTGGGAACATGAGGTAATACATCTGAAGTACATACGGCCAGTTGCTTCTTCTTTTTAGATTTTAATTGTCTTAACACCGTTTTGTACCAGGTGGAAAAAGCAGTAGATAGGCTCAAGAATTCTACAAATGTAGAAGCCTTGGACTTGGTGAACAGCGTTTAAGGATACTTAATGAGGACCACTTCTCAGTTCACATCGACACGCTACAGTTTTTCTTCTTCTGATTGTCTTCATGTTTTCTTCCTTCTACCTTAATTATCCTCCTAAAATGCCTCTTTCTGGTGCTTAGAACGGCACCAACGACTTGACATTTCCAATACCGAGTCGCATGGAAATATTGCTACAAAAATCTCAACACCAACTGTGTATTTATGTTTCTGTTATGAAGAAACAATAGAGATTTGACAATGTAGTTATTACAACTTTAGGCATGTCTGTTTGTTTTTCTTCTATCTTTGCTTTCAGCAATTGAGAATGGCAGTCCCTGTGGTCCAAATGACTCGTGCGGTCTTCTTTCAAGTTTCAACCCAAATAAATAAATAAATATTTAAAATAGACAATTATTTTTATATTAATAAATTCACATAAGTGACATCAATTTATATAAAATTTCAAAACGATATCGTTTAGTTATTTTACTTATCAAGCCTAAAAATTCAAACTCAAGACCTAATGAACTCAAGCCAACCTCGCATGTTGGCCCAGTTGCCATGCTTTGATTAAATTAGACAGCCGTTTCAACGTAGATCATACACGATAGTGACATCAGCCGCCAGGAAATGACTTCTTAACACTACATGTAATATCCTGGGTGCCAGTACCACCATCAAACGAGTTTAGGTCCCACCAAGCACCACTGTCTTCCCTCCTGATGCAGCCAACATCAGTATCGTCTATGATGAACTCAACCTCCCAAACCCAATCATGGTTATCGCTTTGTTCGTTACTATCCTGACCATCAAATCCATTAACCTGAGGTACATGGCAAATGAATATTAGCATTTTTTTAGTTTATTATTAAAAGTTAACTTTTTATCATTTTAAAAAATTATTAATTTATTTTGATAAATAACTTATTGATTAACTTATTTAACCTTAATAAGTTGATTTCTAAAAATTCCAAGAAGAGTTTTTAAAATTATCTTTTCACTTAACAAAAAATATTTTCTTCTACTTTATGCTCTACTTTCACTCTAGGTGTTTTCTTTTTTTTTTAGGAAAAAACAGAGTCATCAGAGACAAAGAAAGGCTAAAAATCTAACCCAAGCGGACAGGCTTACCCCATACACTCAGAACCTATAGGCCTTTCTCTATCAACGACATTACAGAAAGATTGATCTAACGATAAAATAGTACATAAAGAAATAGGACTAGCGTCCCAACTGTGATAGTTTGCACGGAATAAGGCTACCCTTGCTAATGAATGAGCTGCCTTATTAGCAATCTTACGTGTCCATTGAAAGGACAAATGAGAGAATTGTCTCATAAACGCTTGACAATCAAACGTCAACATTCCGATATCTGAAAAACATATCGAAGAAGTTTGAATAGCTTGAATCGCTAACAAGCAATCCAATTCCAGAATGACATAGTCAATTTGTTGATCCTTTAACCACGACAGTGCCTCTCGAATGGACATTAATTCTGCTATGACCGGATCAAACAAAGATGGGTAATGTCTGGAAAGAGCAGCTATAAACCTGCCCCTTGCATCTCGAAGCACAGCCGCAAAACCCGTCGCATTCTGGTCTTTGAAAATAAACGCATCCACATTACATTTTAGAAACTCTTCCGGTGGTGGACTCCAACCTAAAATACTGGTATACGGAGCATTCTCTGGTTCTCTAATCCTCTCAAAACACCTACGAGCCGTCTGCCAGTCCTTCATAAAACTATCAGCAAATAAAATAATCATGTTGGAGGGCACTAACTTACCTTGCCGAACTCTGAGGTTACGGTGATACCAAATGCTCCAGACAATTGATAAAACACGTGTTAATAAAGTTTCATACATGTTGTCTAAGATGTGGCCAAGCGTGGCGTCAACCCCCATATTCTGAATATTAACATTCGCTAAGGCCCAACATTCCTTTGCAGTAGAACACTCAAAAAGCACATGGGTCATGTCTTCATCGTTCCCACATACGTCACATTCAGGAGACAGCATAACGCCCTTCCTTCTTAGCCGATCTTTACAAGGAACAAACTCCCTAGAACAACGCCATGTAAAGTCTTTTATTTTTGGAGGAATGGGCAGATTCCATAGCCTATTCCACGATTTTTTCCCAACAAAATTAGCATTGTCGTTGTATAATCTGAGAGACAGGTGATATCCTGACTTAACCAAGTACACACCATCCCTATTATAGTGCCAAATCAACTGATCAGGGGGTTTTTCCATCGAAATAGGGATTCTGGTAACTCATCCGACATCATAAGGCGTAAGCAAACCTTCGAGCAGCTGAACGTCCCATCCCGTACCTTATTCATTAAAAAGTTCTCGCACTTTCATGTTACCCACATCTTGGATTGGGGGGAAGAAATGAAAAAATTACCATCCTCATTTATCCATGGATCTTTGAAGACATTAATCAGTCCCCCATCACCCACCCTCCACCAAACCCCATGACGCAATATGTCTTGTGCGGCAATAATGCTCCTCCAACTGAAACTCGCATTGGCCCTAACCTTCGCTTCCAGAAAACTGTCATTAGGAAAATATCTTGCTTTAAAAACTCTACTCGGAAGCGAATCTGGATAGGCGATAAATATCCAGGCCTGTTTGCATAGCATGACAAGATTGAAGCAATGGAGATCCCGAAATCCCATGCCCCCAAATTTTTTGGGAACGCAGAGATCTTATATGGTTTTGATAAATTGATAAGGAAGGGAGTAACCAGATTAAACTTAATATATATGTTGTGTCAAGTTTCCAAGCAACAATCCTTGGTATTCTGACTCCGAGTAGGGTGTATGATCAAAACAGAAAATAGGACTAAGGTAATCATTGATTCCACAACTAAATAAATAGATTGCGATGGATATTGCCCTTTTGCCTTTATCATTGTTAGTGAATATATAAAACCAATTTAGTTAACCTCACATAATATTTTAAGATATTATGGTGAAACGGTTATTTAATACGGTATCAGAGCAGGTTTAGTCAGGATTATTAATTTTTCAGTTATTTGTCTAGATGACCAGTCCCGGTGGCCTGATTCGGTTACCACTGCGTATATTTCAAGTGACAACTGAATGTTCAATCTCAGTTGCACTTGAAAGGGAGTGTTAGAGTATCCTATATTGATTAAACATAAAAATATTAAAGGTTTATAAGTGGTAAGGGTTAACTATCCAAACAACCAGCTCTAGTTATTTGAACAATGATTGACTCAAGCTCAATTCTTGTTAATGAACTCTACACTTTGCTCATATTAAAAATTCAATATGATATTGGGGCCTTTATGACTAAATGGTCGTGAATTCAAATCCTACTACCTACTTATTATTCAGCATAAAGTAGAATGAGCCTGTGTAAGTTTCAAGCCCAAAAAACTTTCATTTGAGGGTGTGTATTAGTGAATATATAAAATCAATTAAGTTGACTTTATACGATAGGTTAAACTATTACGGTGAAATGGTAATTTAACAATCATCTCCTAACTTGTTCATAAACCACCGAACTACTTTTCTTAAGTTGCGTATCTTTTGAAAGAGGACCTGTAAAAATTTAAAAAAAATCTGTTGACAGCAGTCTTCACCGTCAAAAATATTTAACTTGTTATCAAACCAGTACTTTGTCAAAAAGTATTACGGGACCAGCTTAGTGCCTGTTTGAAACAGCTTTTGGAGACCCCAAAAGTACTTTTTTCTACCGCAAAAGCTATTTTTGAGAAAGGATGGGTGTTTGGCTAAAAACTTCAAAAGCACTTTTGAAGTAGAAATAGCTTTTGAAAAAGCTAAAATACAGCTTTTTGAAAAGCTAAAATTTGGAGCTTTTCAGAAAAGCCCAAATTTGAGCTTTTTCGGGAAGCTGATTTTTCATCAGTTACGTATATATCAGATTTTAAATCGTCTCTTTCGTTTCCACCCCCCATTTCTTAATCTTGATGTGTTGCAGACGTATGGACCCAGTATGCTTCCGACGCTGAGCCTCACCGGTGACCTGGTCCTTGCCGAGAGGATAACTCCCAGACTTGGCAAGGTGGGTATTGGTGATGTCGTTCTTGTACGGTCACCTGAAAATCCTCGAAAGGTGGTCACCAAACGGGTGGTGGGCGTGGAGGGTGATCGTGTCACCTACTTTGTTGACCCCAAGAACAGCGATAGATGTCAGACTATTCTGGTACTTGTAAAAAGTCCTCTTTCCCCCTTTTTATTGAGGCGAAATAAACAGGGAAGGGGATTGATTGAAGTAGTTTTTTTTTTTTTTCTTCTTCTTCTTCTTGAATTTGTGGCTGTTTGAGATGTTCTAATGTGGGTTTAATTCTCTTTCCTGTGTCGGTTTATGGGTTCGTGTGAATATTAGATTTGGTTTATGCAGTTTCTGGTTTGTCTTTAGACTTTTGTTTGTATGTATTGTGAATTTTGCGTTTATCTAATGCTTTATGTATTTCTATACTTATTTTCTGTAGGTCCCAAAGGGGCATATTTGGATAGAAGGGGATAACATATATGCTTCTAGAGATTCTAGAAACTTTGGAGCAGTACCTTACGGCCTTCTCCATGGGAAACTATTTTGGAGGGTAAGCTTATGTTCTTAAACTTGTTGTTCGCTTGTTTGAAGATTTCATTGGTGTTTTATGCCTATCAATTTGTCTGCAAATGACGCAATAGTTATTTTAGTGGTAGATATGGAAATCGATTCTGATTGCCAGTTGCTGTCGATGGGGGCAGCACAGAATGTTTTATTTTTAGTTTGGCATTGGAGAGATTTATTTCTGGAAATAGGCTGGTAGGCGTACCTCTTTAGTCAGAGTTGATTGGATTAGCTACAGTAAGCATATGATTAGAAACAGCTGAAGGTTACAATTTAAGGCTTTTAGCTTGCATGGATGAAAGCACCTAGTGAGTTGATGAATAGTAGTAAGGCAGCTTCAGTGTTACCTGTCAAGTAAAGGATGAATTTTGAAGGAGAATATTATAGCCAAGCCAGAGCAATAATCGTCCCATACATAGTGAATGCATACGCAGGTAATGAGTTGCTAAACTGGAATGGCTGCGTGGTTTTAATAGTGATCTAAGTTTCTCTAGGATTCAGTGATGTGCTGATTAAAACATATTCCTTATTGTGGGAAAAGATAGTATTGACTATTCCTAAAATTTGCAACAGTAAGCTGGTATTGACTATTCGTAATGACAAGATCTGAAACACTTATTAATTCTAATGAGTAATGAAAACTATGTACACCGTTGCAATACTAAACAATACTTATTATTTATTAATTCCTTTGATTAATAAGTATTGTAAAAGCTTACCTAGTGCAACCCAAGTGTAGTCCTGCGATGAAAGTATGTTGTGGGATTTAATATAAATGCTACTTACATGATGATCAAAACATTTATAAAATAATTGCTTTGATCCTGTGCACAAGTATGTTATAGGATTTAATTATTTTTTAATTTCCTTCGTTAGATAAAGTATTATCAATACCTTTCGGATGATAATTTGATTGGATACTTGTGCAGGTAATTTGGGTTAATTTTTGTTGGATTACAATGAACTCGAGTGAGAGTATTTCTCAAAATCCTATATCTATGGATAGTCCTCTCATTCCTACTGACCTCTCTCCTTCGGTCAGCTCACCAAATAGTATGAGTCAGGAACCCACTCCAACTTCAGAGGTTGTACAAGATGTTGAAGATACACGTAAAAGAAGATTAACATCGGTTGTTTGGAATCATTTCAAAAAGGTGAAAATTGAAGGGGAAGATGAGAAGGCCATTTGTAATTATTGTCAGAAAAAACTTTCTGGCAAAAGCTCAAGTGGAACTAAACACT